>VYZW01061428.1:364202-475505 GCA_013401315.1 Balaeniceps rex
CGTTCCCGCTCGGTGGCGGGGCAATACGGGGCCTGGGCGGGGAGCCCGCCTCAGGGCCTGCTGCAAGCAGGGCGGCCATCCCCAGCCTGTCACGTAGAGCCGGACCCTGTCACACAGACCCAGACCCTGACCCCGGGCTTGGCCCACAAGCAGTGTTACGTTAAAATAAGCTTTAGAAAAGTGAAAACAGAGGGGCTTGCCTGCAGATCTCCCTGGTGGGCTGTTGCCTGGGGAAAAAAACAAACTCTGCCTGGTCGCTGCATAGGTTTCAGATCTTTGGCTTCCCATCGCCTCTCCCTTCTGGAGCGACGCTAGCTCCGGTTATAAGATGGGCGGTCAGGTAGTTATTATTCAGGTATGCCTCTCAGTTCGTTTCCACAGTCCTCAGGGAGCAAATTATGTCAGTAACTCAAATCCCTCTTTAACTTCAAGGACTCTGACGATTGCAGATAAATTTCTGTGTAGCAAAGCAGCCCGACACCTAGATTTAAGTATGTAATTATCTTCACTTATTTTATTGGGGGAGGCGAGGTAGCATGGTTGCCCATTTTGAGAAATTGTAGGTACTGCGTGCCCTGATGGTCCGCGCCGGAGGAGGGACGGCAGCGTCTGCCACAATGGAACCCAGGGGCTCTATCCATCACATTAAACTACAGCTCTCTCTTCTGTTAATTCAGTGCTTTGTGGACGCTGTGGGGATTTTTATAATTCTGTCCGGCCGAGGGCACAGGAACTTGTTTCTTTATAGCAGCCTTTAATGTTCTTGCTCGTTGCAGAGCGATACCGCACGTCCCAGTGATTTGAGGGTATTACCTGTGCTCCTCAATCCAACTTAGCTGATAAAATGCTTGTCCGTTCATCCCGGCCTTAAAAAACATGAGCAACAATTTAAATCGCAGAAGTAAGTGGCAAGAATGTACCTGTGGGAATATTCAAGCAAGACATTTTTTCTCAAAAGCATAAAGTCTCCCAGTTAAACTGCAGAGGTTCGGAGACATGCCTGATAGGTTGTTCTGTAATTTCTCTTGGTGCTCAGGGGTTCTTCTGTGCTTTGTTCTCTGGCCGAGATAATTCATATTCTCCTCCAAAAGCTTCTCGACTTGCTCCACTCTCTCACAGTGTTGTTGCTTGCAGCCACAGAATACAGATGATTGTTTTTATCAGGCAGTGAAAACTTATACTGTCTCATAAACAGAAGAGGACTGGAACTGGCTGAAGAACAGCGTTTCTGCAGTTGGAAGCCTCGGTGGTTGTTTTAATTTCCCCCACGAACTGAAAATAGTAAGAAAAATTTAATTCTGAAGGTTTTAATAAAGACTCTTCACAACACTGTGTGTCTCTCATTCTTTATGCTGCTTTGTAAGACTGACAGGCGCATTAGAGCTGCGAGGGCAGGGGCGGCTAAGCCCGCAGCAGCCTCACATGCTCTGGTGACCCAGCGCGGACGCGGGCTCACCGCCTGCGGCAGCACATGCGGGTGGAGATGCACAACCACAAGCACCCGAGGTCATGCGGGGTGGCCTCGGACGCTTCCAAGGGACAAAGCACTTTACACAGACCAAGCCCAGGTGCCAGGGCTCCCTCACGAAGCTCTTGCACTGCGGTCACCGCGTTCTCCCCTATAACCACATTGCTTTGTGGGAAAGCGGTGGCAATTTTGCAACTGCAGATGTTGTTGCATTTTCTGAAATACGGCTGGTCCCTCTCTGAGAAAACAGCTGTCACATAGCACAGAGAGCACCCCGGGAGAGGCAAGCAAGAACGCAGAGCCCCTCTGAGATCAGGCCGCAGCTCAGCAGCAGGCAGCGTCTCCTGAGTGACTTGAAAGGCTGCGCAGGGACTGCTAGCAGCCAAGCAGCCCTTAAAGAGAATCAGAGCAGCACAAACTATTTCCATTAAATCCACATTTCCACATAAAAGACAACTTATTTTCAACAATATTAAAAAGTGGTTTTTATTAGAATCCGTTGTCTAAGCAGGCAGGCAAAAAAAAAGAAAAAGATTTTCTGAGCTCCCTCATTTTTATGAAAGCTGGCTGGCGGGTATAAAGCAGCAGCTGATGAGCTTATTGAGCAGGAAGGGAGGTTCAGGCCGTGAAACTCGATGTGTAAATTAGCTTCTTGCAGCACTTGTCTCCGCGCCTGTCACTTGCACCAGTGTCCCTGTCTGTTATAATCCTCCCAGTTCATTTGGCTAAACATTGGTGACATGCTAGGGACAGCAGCCAAAAAAACCCTTGCCTGTAAACATACTGGCTGTTAGCTGTTGAGTGAGAGGTCTATCAAACTAAACAGGCATTCAGCAGGAGCGCTGGCTGGTCTTTTCCTGCTGTGGGAAGGTTATTTTTAGTTAAGGTGGCCAAATTATTTTTCATTAGCAGCACCTGGGGAGAGAGCAGGAGGAGGATCCACCACCCGGTAACTGGCACAGGGAGCCTCGCTCCCTGCTGAGACCACGCTGCGGCACCCTTCCTGCCCGCCGCCTCCTCGGCGAGCGAGCACCAGCGGTGCAGATTGCTCTTTCGCTCGAGACTTGGAGACACAACTTTTCAGCTGTTGTTCTCTCCTCCTGTCAAACGATGTGGTCGTGCCAACTCGCGTAATGACAGCAAATACTGAACTGCCAATTTTGGGCTCCCGGAGGCACTGCCTCCTGGACTAATTTCTGATGAGTTGATAGCCCAGCTGGAACTGAAACACTCAAGGGGGTCAGCAGCCCTGTGATGCAGCTTTCCCGAGCACTGCCGTCTTGAGTACCTGTGCACCACCCAAATCAAATAAGACCTTCATTTTCATTACCAATGGGCATTCACACCAGGAACTAGAGAGCCCTGACCTAGAAATAACAGGGAATTTACGATACATAATGAAACGTTACGCTTGCCGTGCGAGAAATCTCTTTTTGAGTCGTCTTTTGGATTTCTTTCTAGTATCTTATCAAGAACCAAATGTGGAAAGCCAGTGTCTGAAGAAATTAATTAACGCAACTGAGCAGAGTACATAGGCTTTGCAAGAAAGAGCAGCAAGGAGAAAAACCATGACATTCATTGATGAAAAACCTTAAGGGACGTCTGAGAAACGGAGGATACACGGAACGCCTCTCCAGTTGGGCAGTTGCGATACATGTCTGACTGAGGAGCTGCACGGCACTGACCTCCCTGTGACGGGTACGACCGGAGATGCTGAGCCCTGCCCAGGGCCTGCTGCTGGCGATCAGATCCTCCCCTCTATCGATGCACATACCCACTTTTTGTAACGATCTCTAGCGTTTACACGGCAAATCCTTTCCAAAGCACTCTGCAAACGCTAACCAATGAATTCAGGGCACCCGATTTGCCCAAGGTTTCCTACCCTTCCAGAGACCTTAATTGCTTTGAGCAGCATTGATTTTTAAAGCTTTTCACAAAACACAAGTAAATCTCTCCCAGCACAAAGCACCCCACTGAGACCAAATCATTACCAGTGCTCCAGGAATCTGATTACATGGACTGTGGCAACTCAGCCTTGCCGTTAAAAAGCAGAACGGCAGCTTACAGAAATCTTTTCCTGACTTAATAGTTGCTTTAACTGCAGCCATGCAAACAAATGCCCTCTTCCCACCACCACCTTCTTTTTCATACTGTTTTGCTGCAGGCCTTGTGGTTTAACGTACCTCAAACCTAACAGCAGCTTTACCTTTGTTCAGCTACTCCCAGGAGCGAAGCTGGGCACTGCGCTGGGGCAGCGGCTCGGCCTCACCAGCTGCCAGACGCTGGGGGTCAGTGTTAGACCGGTGATGCAGCACCCAGAGCCCACGCGTGGGCAAAGCAGCTGCCAGCCACGCAGCTCTCTGCCAGGCTGACGTGGTCCGTGGAGGCCATGTCACTGTGCAGTTAGCGTGGAAGATGCCCACTCCCCATCACGCCTTTTTGCCCTCCTGCGGGTGGCCCAGGTGCCCCTTTTTTTGCCTGGTTTCTTTGTGGGGGAACCCCAGGGAGCTGGAGCAGTTGTGTTTAGCAGCTCTGATAGCCTGCCATTCCCAGCTGGCGTGGATCTCGGAAGCGAGCAGCTTCTCCCCATTTCCACCAGCTCACCCCTGCCCTTCCTCTTCCCTGGCTGCAGGTACCTAAGCCGCCTGTCCTGGCATTGCCACCCTGCCCGGCTGCCAGCGGGGCAAGGTGGGAACACCCCCTGCGCGCAGCAAGGCTGAACTCCATCCAGAATTTGAGCCCAGGGTGCTTTCAGCGTTATTTGCCTAGTGAGATTAAAAAAAAAAAAAAAGAAAAAGTACGCTCTTCCTCCGTCCTAAGTGCCGGTAAACATCAGGCTTGCCTAGCCCTAGCTAGCTTTTCTACCAGTGACAGGTAACATTTTGGTAAATGTTGTACGTTATTTAACATTGTTTCTGTAGAGAGAATAAAAATGCTTTGAGTAAATGCAGCTCTCTTCCATACACACCTGACAATGATAGAAGAGGCTGTTTTACACAGGGCTCATTAAAAATAAAACCACAATGTTGATTTCAGCAGCTTAAATTACTTGAGCCAGTGTAATGGGATAAATATTTGATGGTGAAGTTTATTAAATTTCCACCACTATTATGTTGCTGCTAAAAATATAAAGGATTCTTTAAAGCCTGCTTGGTGGTCCCAAAGGGAGATGGTTGGAAACCTGTCTCAAAACCCAGCTGCAGAGATTGCTTTCGGAATGGGAATGAATTATCTTCTTCCCTCTGTTGTCTGCAGGTAACAGCAAATTCTTTCTGCTCTCATCCAAATTAGTCAGTCCCTGCTAAGCAATGCAAAAATAGCACGGGCCAAGCCTGCAGCTGTTGGGAGAGCGTGCCGCTCCATTGCTGAGTTATACCCACCGAGGATTTGTTCTGCTTCACGACTGCTCCCAAGCACGGGATAATCCCTGGGAGCAACGCAGGAAAGCGGGAGCATCCTGCAGGAGGGTGGCCGCCCTCAGCTGTTTATCGGTTTTGAAGTCTTTCTACCTCTCAGCATATGCAGACTCTCAGGACCGCGTTCGTCTCCTCTCCCCAGCTTCTTCCCTTTGCAGCGCTCTCCCTGGACCACAGGAAGGAGCGGAAGCGTCGCAGGACACTGCAGGACGGGGAGCCACAGAAGACCCGAGAAGCGAGTGCCTGCGCGAACTGTGCACGCGCCCGAAATCTGGGCTTACAAGGCAGCAGCAAGCGCTGCCTGAAGGTGAGCGAGCCCAGCAGAGCTGTGCGCAGCCCTCGCTTGGGAGGGACACGGGCACTCGCTCCCTCAGAGCTGGTGGCATGGTGCAGTGGGGCGGCTCGGGGTGGGGGTCATCGCTGCAGGCCCTCACACCGCGTCGGCCCCTGCTTGCACTCATTTGGGTCTCACCAGTTGTCAGCGAGCAATACAGAGCGGGAATTCTGAAGAGGGACTGAAAACGGAAGATCGCCAGGATATTTTAAATTCTGATTTTACAGAATTTTACCCAATTTTATCCCATTAGCACATCCCTTTGAACCAGGCTTGAGACAGGACTTGCCTTTTAGCAGAGCCACGGCCCACATGACTGTCAAAGCCCCAGCCTAAACTGTTGCTCATGAATCAATAGCACATCTCATGTGAGAGCGCGGTGGCAAGTTTTGCAGTCCTGAGTCTATAAATATTTCTATTTGCCTTTGAAATGATTGCTTCCCAGTGGCACTCTCCCTCTCTGTCATATAATTAACTCTTGCTCATTTTCTGTCACTTACCTCGTGATAATTCAATACACGAAGTTTATAAAGCCTCGACAATTTAATTCTTGGCTCCTAAGAATCACCAATTGCGAGGCAGACGAATGATATCTCCAAGGACAGAGCCGGCCTGAGCAGAGGTGCAGTCCCCACCATGATCACCAGTCTGAGATGGAGAAGGTGGCTGGGCCAGGCAGCACCTTCTCAGCAGAGCAAAAAGCCATCAGCAGTGTCCTCAAGAGGCATCTTTTTCCCTGCTATCTTACAGGAGTGGGAGTTCAAGCCGCTTCAGGAATGTTATCACAGTTCAATAGCTCCCCAAATTAAAAAAGGATAATTACACTTGAAACACGCTAGAGCAGGACCATGGAACAGGCCGCTGAGGCCAGGCTCTTGTCGAGTCTCACACACTTCTTCCAGAAAGGAGCAAGCTTCATCCGAAAAGCACTTAGATCTATTTTTTTTTTTTTTTACCTGCCATTACCAATGCCAGAGGTTACATGTAAAGAGCTGTAAGTGTACCTCAGAGAAGACCTGCTACCAGTGGGGATCCTCAGACAGCATCTATCTCAAAAGAGCAGGAAAAAACAATCAGAGGAGACATGTTCTGTTCATGCAACAGCAAGCAATATTGTACCATTGGCAGGATTCATGCTAAGACAACCGCTCCGGCATCCTAGAGTGCTGTGCGTTTGCACATTCATTCCAACTGGGGACTTCAGTGCAACAGGAGCAATTCAGTTATCAGCCCTACGAGGCTCCAGTAATGAAGCCAGATCTTCATTACAATCTGTTTAAGTATTTTCTACATGCAAGTATGCCTCCATCAAGAAATCGCTGGTGGATCTCCTGTGTACCGACTCTTTTGAAGCAGTTTTTTTTCCAGGAGTAGCTCTGTTACACAATGCCACAGCACTGAAGTCATCTTCCACCTCTTTGCAGGGTCGACTGCATGCCTTGCCATCCACACCGCTTGCATACTGCAAAGAAAATGTAGTGCAACTGTCCGGACACTATCCTGGTGCGCAATAGCTGCACTTCAGACAGAGACAGATTAATCACATAAGTGGACAAAGACTTCAGCTGAGAACTCCTTCACAAGCAGCGAGTTTCTAGGCCTCTTTTCTGCGTGCACTGACAGCGCTTAATACTTGAACAGTCAGAATTAAATAAACCTAGGAAGAAGGCTTAGAGCTTAAAAGCATTCTAGTAACACGAACGCTGTCATATAGCTAGAAACTTGACTGCCGCATCTTTCCGTCCCTCTCCTTGCCTCGTCCCGCACCGGGGCGGCTGCGTGGCAATGCAGACCGCTTCCTTGACTCGGACGTTGGCCGTCTGAGCACACTGCGCCAAGCGCCCAGCCAGGAGCCCCGAGCCATCACTGGGAGAAGTGTCTATGGCCAGGCATTTGTGGTGCTCATTATGGCTCTGCTTTGGGGACGCTGGCAGGATCTGGAGCTGCCTGGGACATGGCAGAGGTGCAGCAGTCAGAGGTGACCATCATAATTCCAATCCTCTTGGATGCTGGTAAAAGTTTGTGCATTAATGCGTCCTGGGTCGTCGTCTTGACTAGATAACCCTTGCTAGTTATCCTCTTCAACTAAAAATATCTGTTCCTCAGATGTCCGACTAGTGGCCAGAAGCTGCGGCCAGCATACCAGGGATGTTATTTTGACACTTTGATTTGATGTGAGGATACACTAATAGAAAGCCACCAATGAATAGAAGAATAAATCTGTGTATTCCTTGCTGTCACTTCAACTAGAAAGCAAAGCCAGCAGCTCGCTCTCTTTGGGGAATCAGAGATTATTTGGACAAAGTTTTCCCCACGGGTAGCACACTTGCAGGAACAAAGAAGTAGGGTTCACAGTACGAACAAGTGTCCTACAGCCAGTGTGATCAAAAGCAGGCCCTGAAACGGTGTGTAAACCTGGTTAGGTAGGAAAGATTCAACAACAATCAGGCTGCACAAGAAATGTATTCAGGTAGTGGGTTCTGAGAGAATTTAAACAAGCATTAGCTCTGTCATTTCCAGAGACGACTAGTGCAGGCAGACAAACCACTCTGTCTGCAGACAATAGCAATGTTTAACGAGAAGCTGCTACAATATGCGTGGCTGTGATTTTTGTCATCCTGCTTAATAGGAAAAGAAACCAAGTTCCTAGGCAGCGCTCAACAAGGCAGCTGGTAACTTGCCCGTACCGCTGCCGTCACAGTCTCCATCCGTGTTCATATGCTTGCCAAGGCTTGTCATTGCTTCTTTGTGTCCTGCAGAAAACCAGCCACAGCAGCACCAAGGACTTCTGCTCTTGGCTTAACTCGGTGCATTTCGATGTCGGAAGTGTTTCGGCATGGAGTTTAGGGTTAAAAGCAGCAAATGGTAGAGCTGCACTGAACCCCCCACTCTGGCAGGCGTGGAGCATGGGATGCAGGAGGGAGCAGCGCTACCTTCCGAGGTGGCAGCGCTGTTCTGTGGACCGTCTGTACCATCTCCTGGACGCTAGCAGACTTTTCTCCACTAGCAGCAAAGCCAGCAGAGCTGCTCGGACCCTGGGAGGGAGCCTGGTCCTTTGCCACCCAGCATCCACGTCAGGGTGATTCTCTCGGTAGCGGATTTCTCACTGCAAGTGAAAGAAATGCAGTGCCCCTCATTGCTCAGCACGCAGCTAAGCACCAGTTTCGCCTTCCCTCAAAGCTCTCCAGAGGCAAGCTTGTCTGGCCAAGAAGCCCAAAGGCACATCAGTAGCTTCTCCAGCCCCCGGATCTTGCTGTTCTCCAGGGAGCGCATTGTTTTTACCACTGCCTGACATTTCCACTGCGTTGTCAAGGTCAAGCTCCCTGCACTCAACGTGCAGCTTCCCCAGCACTTGACCCATGGCACTGCTCTGCATTTGCAGCTACACATTTCTTACCACTTTGTGGTTTTGGTCACGCTCCTTTGTAGGAAACATGCGAAGGAAACAATTTTGTCTCTACACTCAGTAACCGGGGAAGGAAAAACCCCTTAAGAAGTGCCTAGGTTGCATCTTTGGGAAACAGAAATGTACAGGTGTGCACTTTCATAAATATTTCAGGAGGGAGTTTATTAGATTCTCCTAACGTGGCAACTGCTGCATTACAGATGCCTAAGACTTTGGAAGGAAGCCAACCACCAGTTTCCCAAAGAATATTTTTATCGCCGTTGCACTGTGCTGAGCAGGGATCCTTCTCCTCAAAGCACAGATAGCTGCTCGGGAGGATGAGAGGGGCCACCACAGTCAAGTTGAAGCAATTCTTTCTTCTGTAGCTTAATCCTCTTCCCTCCCCTTGATATGCAGTTTATTTAATTGCAGAGACAAGATGCATTTCTTTCTTGAGGGATTGTGGGAGAATATTTGTAATCCAAGGGCTGTAATTGAACTCAGTAATAATAATTATACTTCTCTTCATTAATACGTCTTAAAGCTCATTACAAACTATTTTTGTGCTAGCATCTTTGCCAAATCCCTAGAGGGTTAGAGATGACTTTTTATTCCACTACAACAGCAACTTTGAAGAGCGCTCCTACAGTTGCAGGGCAGCAGCAATAGCCAAGACCAGTAGCTCGACGTTAAGGCTAGGGAAGCCCGGTCCCAAGTGGCATGAGGAATTGCCTGAAGTGCTCCCACCGTCCAGGGGCTGGCCTAGCAAGGGGAGCTGCCACCCAGCCTGTAGCACCTTCCCTGCTCCCCACTGGCCACCCGCTTCCTCCGAACCCGGGTTGTTCCAAGGAGGGACCCCTTTTACATACCCACACCGCAGACTGAAAGCACTGTTCCAAGCTAGAGTAGTGAACAGTAGCACAAAATGTCCTGCTTGAATTTACCTGTCCGTAGAAGGGGAGTCTTTCTGGAGCCATGAGGCATTTCCGAGATTTTCTGGCTACTGAAATGCAAGCCACCGCCGGGATACAGCTGTGCTCTCCGAATGCAGCGTACAGGCAGCAGGGACGGGGACATGCCTGTGTTGTTGTATACCCCGAGGAACGGATCTAAAAGCGGATGCTTTTCAGTACAAGAATGTCTATTCCAGATCACAAGTCTGCGATTAAGATGAAAAATTCAAACTCATTTTACTTAGACAAGAGATTCGAGGGATGCAGTGCATTAAGGTACATTCCAAACTCACAAATCCCATCAACGCTGAAGTGAGGTCCCTGTGCAAATCCCAGTGTGCAGAGGGAAAAACATTCTCTAGATTTAAGATAATTTTAAGCCCCTCTGATGCAGGGATGCTGCTCTTTCAATATTTAGGCTCAAGTCTGTGAAACACGCAAGTTGTCTAACGTTCATTATCCTGTTTGGGCCAGCATCTTTGCCAGGTCCCCAGTGCGCTGGGGAGAACCATTTTCTTGCTACAGCAACAGCACTAAGGTGTGCTATTGCAATTACAGGGGAATATGAATTTATAGCTCTCCTGAAATCGCAGCACTCCTATTAAAGCAGCCTACTGGCTATGTGCTAAATTTGCCCAGACAGCAGCATGGCCAGACAATGAAGGCCTGTGGAGATCCTCCAGAATAGGCCAGGTGCTGCTGAGTTTGCTTTTGGATGAAATGAAGTCCTCTTTCACTAGCTCTCTGGCTCATATCAGTTTCAAGAGAAGAAAAAAAAAAAGGGAAAAAGGAGCAGAACAAGTGACAGCAGCCACAATAGGCTTTCTTTGAAGCCATTCTTCCTGGTATATACGCACTTGCTCCCTAGATCTGCAAGTATTTGTCAAATAAATTCAATTAATTTTCTCAAACAACCTTTACTGCTTTTCATTGGAAACCCTCCTGTTGGGCTCACCTGCGGTGCTGGAAGCTCTTATTCCCCAGAGAGCCACTATAACCAGCAGGCAGCGCGAGCTGCTGCGGGTCCCAGGAGGGCTGCTGGCCACCCAGCCACGGGACATCCCAACCACCTTCAGTCTGCGGAGCCATCACTTCTGGCCGCATGAGCTGAACTGGATCATCGGCTCCAGGTGGAGTTTGCAGGGACAGAAGAAAAGCAGATGAGAACGTGCTTAAAATGATGAAGTCGGGAGGTTTGAGTGGCAGGCACAGATGCCTGGAAAATAATTTCCACGTCCTGTTTTGGAGCAGAGCAAAGCAGAAGACGTGTCAATAGGCATCCTGGCTGCAAGGAGGCCATTCCCGCCTCTCCATCACTGAGACCTGTGGCTGCACAAACCTGAGCTTTAGAGAGCGCCTCAAAACCACACAAAGAACATCAGAAAGCCCCAGCAGCACTTGGCTTGGCTGAAGACAACAGCGTGCAGAGCAACAACTTGGAAATAATTTTTGCCTGTCTTAAAGCTGCCTCTCCTCTGTGAGCAGCAGAAAGCAGCACAGATCTGTACGGGAGCCAGACATCTGGATTCAGACAGGCACAGTAGCACCGAGCTGGTGCTTGTCATTTCTTTCTGAAGAGGATGCGGCGGAGCACAAGCCGCACGCCTCCGTTCCCGCTGGAGACTCCTCTTCTGCAGGTGGAACGTTGGCAAGTGCTCATCTGAGGGACACTTACCCTCCATCACCTCCCCTGTCCCAGCCCTGATGGGAAAGAGGATCAAACCCATCTCAAAATGGCTGCACTCACCACATGCGTGTTCTCGCGGCTTTCTTCCAAGCCATTTACTTCTTAGAAGATTTTTGCCTCTCAGTTTCACATCTCCTTCCAAAACATCGCATCTCCCTTAAACTGACTTAGTGTAAAGGATGCAAATGCAGGAAGAAGGTAATTAGTCTCTGGAGGCTACAATTGGGATTTAAGCCATGAAATCATTTTAGATGGGTACAATTTCACCTAAGTGAGAAAGGAAGAAATCCCTAAAGAGCAGCCTGGTTTGGGGGGGGTGGGGGGGAGCCCAGCCCAGCTGTCGCTGCCGAAAGCTGCCACCCTTCTCTTGCAAGAGCTGCCTTGGATTTAAACTGCCTTAAAGGCTTTGCTGCCCAAAGCAAGCAGGAGGATGGGCTCAGGCTGTAGCTCAGCAGCTCCCGGTGACACACGCTGTTCCCATCTCCATCTGCTCAGCCCCATACAGACACACCGCCCCTTGAAAACACCCAAATGCTCATCTCCCGTGCCCTGGTGCTTACCCCCCGGGCTCCATGGTCCCGCAGTGCCCCACCGCCAAAACCTATTTCTGCTCTTGGCCACGTCTCGTCTGGGAGTCCTGGAAGTCATTTCCCGCCCTGGACCAGGAGCTGCAGCTGCAATCAACTGGCTGGGCTCATGTGCTCCAAATCACCCTAATGGCACTTCAGAAATGCAAATAAAAGTGAGATTATGATATTTTACGTAAATAAGCAATGTGGCAATCCCAGGCTGGCTTGGCCTGCCAGGGAAATTCACTGGAGAGTTATTAACATTGAACTATGTGAGCGTGTATGCATGGAACATTTATTGTATAACTCTGGGCTCCAGTAAAGGCTTGTCTAAATTATTCATTTTGGAACCAAGATGAAATGCCAAAAACCCCACCCACCAAGGGACTGCTTTTATTACTACCGAAGATCTAGTAGTCTTAGTTAGCAACCAAGCTATTAAGATGGCACGCGAGGTAATTACGAGTGGGAAACAGTTACCTCCCTGCTGACACGTGCACGACGCTCAGGGCAGCTGCTGGTCATCCCTACAGCAGGCTGCTCTTGGACGATGCAGAAGCAGGTCCTGGCTTAAGGAAGAGCATAAGCTCCTGCTCCTTGTGCTCATCAGAGGGAGCCTGGAAGGCGAACAAGTGTTTGCTAGAGGAAACCACAGCTCATGCAAGAGCATGGCATGCTCGGAGCTGTGTGCGATGAGCGGCCGCCTCGCTGCAAGCTCGGCTGCGGGACCCTCTGGGGCACGGGCCCCCAAGAGCAGCCACCGCACACGTGCCCGCAGAGGAGAGCGGGCACCGCGGGATGTGGGCTGCCTCGGAGCCAAGCGGGCAGAGGAGCGTGACCGCTGCGCCGTGGCTGGGCACACACAGCGCAAGCGTTTCCCTGTACCGATCCGCTGAAAAACACGGGTGGCAGTTGCCATGGCAACTCCTCTTTTTAAACACTGCTGTTAAACAGTTGCATCAAACCCTCTGTAAGCATCATGGCAGGAGCCATGGCCGTGGTGGGGGCACTGTCCTGGCTGCCACATGGGCTTGTGCTGTTCCCTGCCTGGCTGGCCGTGTCCCAGCACTGCGTGGCGAGGCATTACAAGAGGTTTCTGTGTTTTCTGGAACTGCAAAGGTAACATTAAGGATGCAGTTACCCCTTTGCAGTTGAAAATTACTTTTTTCTATCTCAAATGCCTGCAGCACCCACAGTCCCAAGGTGCAGCTGCAACCAGTCTTCCATGCACCCCCTTCCTCCTCCCACCTTAGGCCTCCCCCTCTCGAGTTTCCAGGAGGCAAACCAAGGTGATGGGTCACGAACAAGAATTTGGGGGCTGCTGGCTTTCCCGATTTGAATGGGGAGGGTTGCAGGGACTCCCTTTTTGAGCTGCATGTAGCCTGCCCGGGCCCCGGCTGCCCCCTGCCCAGCCTCACCTCCAGCCTGCTCAGGCGGGCAGTGGGACGCTCCTCCAGCCTCCACACCAGCAGCACCCACCATGCTGCCCTCCTCCTCCTCCTCCTCCTCCTCCAGTGCTGGGTCAAGCAGAGCTCTAGAGCCCTTTCTCCCACCTGCAGCCTTTTATAACCTTGCACCTGAGGTTAATTAGGCTGCTCTGGTTGCTCCATTAACCCTCGCCTGCTCTGACCTTTGCCCGCAGGGTGGGATGTAAAGGCTGCACGCTCAGCTACGTGGCCAGGTGGAGCAGTCGGGTATCTCGCTGAGACCTCTGTGTGCCAGCCCTTCCCTCGCAATAGAGGTTTCGTGCTGCACCGACCACATCAACAGCACCAGCTCCAGCGCTCGACATCCCTTACCCAGCGCACGGCGAGGTGGCGAGGAGGTCAGAAAGCCACGGGTGCCGATGCAGTCCTGAGACACCCGGCCCTGCTGGCACGTGGCACTCCGGGGAACAGCTACGGGAACTGGAGCAGCAGCGGTGCTTTGTTTCTGCATTAGCAGCCCAGCGCTTGCACAGTCACAGGCATCCCATGCAACTGCAATAAGTTCTCTTTACCAACTGTAACTTTTTTATATCAGCAGCTGTCTCTGCCTCCAGCAGCGTTTTATGGATCGTAAGAAAGGCTAAGTGGTAGTTTTCCTTTTTTTTTTTGGAAGCAGATCACACAGCCCTAGTCGAACAGCTTCGTGTGGCCTGGAGCAGAGACCTGTGTGACAGCCGCCTGGGCAGGAGGTGGCGGGGGGAGCTCTGCCGGGTTCCCCCGCCGCGCTCCCCCCAGGAAAGGGCGCGTGTCCCGCTGCTCGTCGGGAAGCTGCACCGCGGCCCCGCGCCACCCTCCCGTGCCGCCGCTGCTGGTATCATAGCAAGTGCGGAAGACGGGAGCCGCAGAAAGGCAACTGTAACACGATGATCTTGTGCACCAGCCTGCTCTTGGCTTGTTTCAGCTGTAGGATGGGGAATAATTTCATTACAGGGAATGCTAATAAGAGGTTTGTATGAGAGAGAGAAACAGAGAGAGGTGAAGCTACCTATCACAATAGTGAGTAATGAAATTAGGAGAGTAATAATTACCAGTGCATGAGATTCCAAGCTGAACAATGATCACAACTGCCATATCACTAGCTGCCTTGGGTCTCCGCAGACGTCTCCCACCCCTCCGTTTGTTTTCACACTGCACAGCTCCGGGCGGCTCCGGTGTTCCGCTACGCTGCCAGCGGTGCCCTCCCGCCCGCTGCCGGCCCCATGCTTCCCGGGGCCTGGAGCCGATACAGCCAGGAAGGGCTGGAAGAGCGTTTTCTTGCCCTGCTGCTACCGCCCAGGGAAGTAGCCAAGTAATTTCTTTCCCTTATAACCCTGTGTTTAGAAGCTGAAGGCAAACAAGCCTGTGCCTACGGCTGGGTTAGAAAGTAAACCCTGCAACACCGCCTGCTCTAGCACTTTTACAAGACTTCTGAAGGCGTGGGAAGCACCAGGGCAGCACATGCACGTGAAGCCTGGCTCTGTTACTGCCTGCCGCTGCTCACGGCGCTTGGACGAGCCGCTAGCACGACCGCCCTGGGAACAGAGCCCCGCGTCTCCATGGGAATGCAGCCCAGGCGCGAATACTTAAAATAAAAAGACATTCTGAATAAGCCTGAAAAACACGTCTTAGGCTTCAGGGGCCAAATCGTGCCATCTCATTGTGTAACGGGGGATGATATCATTCCATATCGTGGCATCTTTAGTGGGGATTTTATTTCTTAGCCCGCAGCAGCGTGTCTTTGGGAGGGCTCAGTGTTTTGTTAGGGGGATGATCAAATGACTCTGAGGACCTGGAGACAGACAGCGATGTCAGCCTCCCTTCACGAAGTTTATATTTAAAGCCTGTGCATTGTGCTGGAACACTAATTTGACATATTTCTGCGGGCTGCCTCTCCCCGGCATCAGCCAGCGCTCGCAGGCAAGCGCAGAAGGGGCCAGCTTTCGGCTGCCCGCGGGGCTGGGGCTGCCGCTCACCTCCCCGGGCACTCGGGGGAGCGGAAAGCGGGATCAGGACCTGTCCCTCGCCGGCAAGCGCGGCTCGCAGGGGCCACACGCCGGGCCCCCTCCCTCCCGCCCCCGCTGCCGGAGAAAGGTCTCATCCCGCACGGGCACCTTCCTGCTCAGCATCGTGCCGCTCGCCAAGGAGATTCAGCCCTGCAGAAATCCAAACAGTGAGGGAAAGTGTCAATAAACATATATTTTTTACAGTCCATTATCTTACCCTTGCCAGCTTTTAGACTGTTATTGCACCAAGCCATTAAATCCCCTCCATGAGCGAAAGATGCCATTTGTGTAATACAGCGTAATGGGACCATTAATGCTTTCCCTCCCCCCGCCGCAGAGCGTTTCCAGGAGAGGCATTAATATCCACATTCACAAAAACAATCCCTTCGTTCCAGGTTATTTGCACTTAATGCAATGATACTGCTAAAATCCCCCCTAAAATTAGTACAGACGATTTTGACAAAACCAATAAAACGTATTAATTAATAATCTCTGTGATGAGCGCATGAATAGAAATAGGTCATTATATCTGCCTAGAAGCTCTTTCAGGAGCAGAAGGGCTTATGATTTCTTGACGGCGGTCATCAGAGGACATGAATAATTTGCAGCCTAGTGGCTAGATCAAGTCACAGCTGACTTGCCCTGCGAACGGAGGACGCATTTGTTGCTGTAAGACTAGCAACGCGGTCTGTGGTCACCGGTATTGCCATTTACTGACCTTCCAGAGTCTATTTTTTAAAAAATAATTAAACGACATTTCCAGTTCAATAACACTTTGCTCTATTAGCGGTAGAATTTAAGATGCAGAATTAAAATAACGAAGCGAAACTGTCAGCGTGCACCGTCTCGTGAAACCAGCAGCCCCTCTGCAGGCTGCAGCCCCATCTCCGGGCTCGCTGCGGTCTGTCTCCCCGCTGAGGCTGGTGCGTGGCGGCAGGGACGGTGCCTTTGCTGGCTGCCCGCGGAGAAGAGCCCTTGCTTCTGTGCTGGGCAAACCACCGCCCTGCACGGCGGCTCTGCCGGCTCCAGCCCCCGGCTCCCCTCTGGTCTCTTTGCGCAGTTTCCTTGTTCCTCAGCCTGTAGCTCAGCTCAGAGCATACAGCTGAGCCATTTTTGCTCTTTTACTGCTTCTTACACAGCAGCTGAGGCTGCTGGCAGGGTTTGCCAGCAGAGGAGAGCGTGAGAAGCAGCGTGCTGGCATTATTAGCAACCTCCTTCTGAAAGCGTTCTTATTAGCGGGGTGATGCAGGGATGGCCACCGCGATGCTGCGGGCACAGAGCTGGGATGTGCCCCGGGGCCACTGAACGTGCGGCGAGCAGTGAGCATCGTCCAGGGCGAAAACCAGCTTGGGGAAACCACGGTTTGAAAATGGCTGGCTGCAGAAGAAGCCAGAGTCACTGTGCAGAGCATCGAGCTGGAAGCAAAGCAGAACGACCCGGATGACGGCCCGAACGCTGCTCAGTGAGAGGTGCAGCAGGACCAGCCGCTGGTGCCAGGCCTGGACAGACCAGCTCCGGCATTGCGACCGCAGTGCTAAGCTCACATTTGTAAATGTTTGGATACTGCTGAGATACGTATCGACAGCAGCAATTAATCCCTCGATTTATTTGCTGACCTGCTGCATAAGAGGGGCCATATTCAATTCAGCTACTGAAATATGCTGTTACTGTTGCAGGCAGCAACTTCACTTCATGCCTCATGCCAGCTTTTAGATTTTATTCTTCTAAATCCTGGCACTAAAAAGCATGACCCCAGGCGGCACTCGAGGCTCGCGCTTGGTGGAGACAGGAGAGCTGGCAAGAAGCTCTCAAGGGGAACGTGCATTTGGGACAGCCAGGGGTAATTACGCCGCTTCCCTACCAGCCCCGTGCCCGCGGCGTGCCGTGCGCGAGCGAGAATCAACATTACGTGGGTACCCTCCTCCCCCTCCTCCTCCTCCTCCTTCTCCTCCACACAGACTCGGCTCTTATTGAAGCAGCTTCGGGGGGGCGTCTGCGGTGCGGGCGTGCCTGCCAGTGGGCATGGCCCCCACCCCAGCGTGGGGGCTCTTGGCCTCATCCTCACGGATTTCCCTGCCTGCAAATGCAGTCCAGGGAGAAAGAGGGAAAGCTGGCTCATGTGCCACTGTAGCCACGCACTCGCCTGTGCATCTCGGTTTAACGAAGACCCGTTGTACAGATGAGGAGCTGGGACCAGAGCTGGCAACTCCTAAGCATCCCAAGTAGCACCGGCTGCCCCTCCAGCCGCCCCGAAAAGCCCCCGGGGCTGCAGTATGGACTGGCAGGGGGATGCAGGCAGCACTGCCCCACGTCTTGGCAGGAATTGGCATCCCCATCCCCACGAGAGGATTCGGACGCCTCACAGTGCCGGACGATTACAGTCTCGCCAAAGCCTTCACGCTGCTGAGCCCGTCGCCACTGCAAGGGCGCGTGGCCGGAGAGGCCGCATGCCGGGGGGGCTGGTGATGGCGGTACTCACTGGCTGCGCTGCCTGCTCGGCCGCCGCCCTCAAGGTGCCAAACACGTCCTGGGAGCACGAACCCCCCACGTGCGGCTGGCCCCAGCTCTTTTCCTTCCAGCACTGTCACTTACGCGTTTTCTATTATGAGTTGATTCCTAATCTCCTTTCAGAGAAAGATCAAACAAGCCCTCATGTCTTTGTTGGCTGCTTTCTTTGCTTACTTTTAAGTCGCTACCCTGGTTTTGAAGTACGATTAAAAGGGAAGCAAGGATCCCGAGCACCGCTGGGTGAAACTGTTGCAGGTTGGAAGCACAAGACCCCGGAGACCCCGGCTTCCTGCGGCACCATCACCCCCTGCCCTGCGTGGACCCTCCAGCCTGCTCACACCATCTCTGCTGCTGCGGGGAAAATTGATGCCCATCACGCCGGCTCTTTGCGGTCATGTTTTATTTCTTCTGAGCAAGACTCTGGCATCAGCGTTTCTCTGCCGAGCCGCGCTGAGCAGCCCAGGCAGAGGAATTAGGAATTCATAGCGCCGTGGTCCAGCATAACTCAGTTTTCGGTTTGTTCCAGTTCAGCCGCAGCACCGTTGCTGCAGATGAGTCCTTTGTGCATCGTCTGGACACTGCGTTACACGTAAAACTACTCCCACGGTGCCGGCTGCTGTGCCCAGCGTCCTACCGAGCCCACGAGCGGGCTGGCAGGAGGGAAGGCACTGCGCCCTCGGGTGCATCCTCCAGCTCGCGACCAACGCGCCCCTTTGCAGCCATCCTAAAGCCAGCCGGTGCGACTCTGTCCACGGCCATCTGTGGCTTGCAAAACCATCTGCCTCCGTACTCTGTGGCAGCGAGTGCTTTATGTTAGATAACACCCGTGTTTTAAACCTTTATCCCTTACCGTATTATTAAGGCCTGATTCTTAAACAGCAAAGCTGAAACACACTGGAATTTATAGGATTTTTATGTACGTGCCGTCATCTTGAACAGTTGACAAGAATTTGAGAAGGATGATGCCGCTTTTCTCCCATGGCATCTTGAGGACGAGCTGAAAAAATGAATTGTCTCGCGGAAGACAATGCCCTTGATGCATAATAGCGGAGCTGTCTCCGAACAATTGGGGGCTGATTTTTATTTTGGCTTTAACTCAGCTTTCTCAGCACCGGTGTCCAATTTGTCCCTGCCTGTATAAATCCCACCATTTAAATGACTCAGCTGTTGGCACAAATCAACCCGGGAGATATTTCCCTGGCCAGGTTTGTACCTCACGAAGGCAGAAACATCATGCCTGTAAAACAGACGGCTGTGATATACTCACGCCCTGAAGAAGATTTACTGGAATAAATTGCACGTGAGGTTAAAACAATAGCAGATTCCTCCACCGTGCCTTTCACCCGCGGGCTCGGGCTGCCCGGGAGCTCCGGCGGAGAGCTGCCTGCCCAAAGCCCTGCCGAGTGTAAAGGCGCGGGCAGCGGCTGCTAATTTACTGCGGGGGCTGGCAGCGGGTTAAGTGCAATAATCTGAGACAGCATTTCTGTAACCTTACGACAAGGGTAATAAAACTGAATGAGATGCGCGTTGTTCCCTGGAATTTATCAAACTAGGATCGTCTTTCTCTTTCGGGAAAGGTCACGATACGCCTTATTTTATGGTGTACAAAAGACCAAGGGCAACTACCCTGGTGCACGACTGAGCGTCTGTTTAGAAAACTGTGAGGTGAAAAGGCGTTGTTCATGGAAAGTTCATAGTGAGATGATGGAGAGCAAAGCCAGGGCCTCTCAGCCCCCGGCGAGCCGGCTCCCGTCCCGTTGTAGCTCGGCAGGCCGTACGCATCCCGCGGTTTTCCATGTGCACCAGGCGGGGATCGCCGCTTGCCGGAGCTGAAGTGCGGAGCACCGGGGCTGCTCTTCCTCCCTGCTGACCTGTGCGGATTGGCATTTCTCAAAAACCGAGGTGAGGCAAACCCAGTCTTGCAAGTCCTTCGTTTTGAGTATTTGAGTGTTTGTGTGGTGTTGCTGCTCTCACAGAGGTTGCAGGTGTTGCCTTCCACCTGGCTGTGTGCCAACCATGGCTTAAAGTTGGGGAAACCCAAAGAAACTTCAGAGTCCCTAAAGGGAATCGTCTTCTCTTTTTGCCGGAGGTTTCTCTGATGCTGTACGTCAGATGCTTTGTGGAGGACGCGGAACCCTGCTCCTCCCGCACGTGCAGGCAGCCGCGCATCCCCGACGCCTGTTCCTACCGCTGGGTGTTTACAGACAGCTTCCGGCAAAGCACCCACGGAGGCTCAACCTGCTCTGAGCGACATTCACTGTAACCAGGTGCACCGCTATTTCTCTTTTCTCTATTGCACCGCAGGCAATTTTGTGCCTTTCGCCTCCCGGCCCCACTCTGCCATCGGCACGGGCAGGGGTGACGTTCGCAGGGGCTGGGAGGAGCCGGGAGGTGCTGCCATCCTCAGCCGCCACCTTCGGCTGCCACCAGCTCTGGCTGGTTGCAGCTTTGCAAAGAAAGGTTCAGCAGGTGACACCTGGGTGCTGCCACCCCAGTGCTCCCCCTGGCCGGGCTGAGGCCCCCGGATCCCCTCGGACCCCCAAACTCCCGAGCCACTGTTCCCCCATTCCCACCCTCCACGAGCCACCGAAGCCCTGCGTGCCTCAGCAGCTCCCGCAGGAACCGCAGCTGCCTCGAGCCTTGGGTTGTTGTGGAGATTCAGAGGATTTCTCATTGTCTGAGGCTGAGAAGCAAAGGCTGTATTGTATAAAGTAATTAAATAAAGCCATCGGTCTTCCCTCTGAAGTGGCTGGGATGGCAGTTTCATTATGGTTTTTACTCTTTGGAGTATGACCCGGGCAATGCTTACACCATCATAAGGTTTTGCTTCAAGGGTCTTAAAAGGAAATCAATTATTTTTAGAAATATAAATATTTTATGAAGCTGGTTCTTTTTCTAATGATGGAATAAAGAAAAATACAGCCATTTTGCTCTTTAGCGGTAGAAAGGAACGCAGCAATCCAATCTCAAAGCCTGCAGCACTTCACCTGAGTCACCTTCTCCAGGCACCTTCGGAAGGAGTCTGAAATGCAATATTCTCTGTTAAATTATGCATATCAGAGCTGGCCGTTCGGCCGTCGGAGCGGAGCGGTCAGGCTCCGGTTGAAGCCTGCCGGCCCTGGCTCCGCCGGAGGAGAGGCAGCAGCTCCCGGAGGCCCCCGTGCCCAGGGAGGGCGATGCCGTTGGCACGAGCGGCTGAAACGGCGGCGGGGACCTTCTCGCTGGCAGGCAGTGATGGGCGTGCTGCGAGCGGGGAAGGCGCGTCCCCTCGCGCAGGGGCACGGCCGGGCTGGCGGAGCTGTGCCCCTCTCAGCCCGTGCCGCGGCCGAGCCGCTGCTGGGAAGCCGGGAGGTCCCCGCTCCAGGCAGGCTTTCCGTACCCCAGGGAGCGTGAAGAGCGGTGGGGATGCGAGCGGCAGAGGTGGATGAAGGGCAGAACCGGGGCACGATTCAAAGACGCCGTCACAGCTGCGTGCGCGCTCGAACTTCCCACCCACGGGGGACCCAGCACTCGGGTGGACTCCGGGTGGGAGAGGGCACCCAGCCCTGCTCCCTCCCTTAACCTGGGAACCCAGCACAGCTGAAAAATGCAGGCATTTAGATTTTTATATTATTTTTGTTTATATCAAATGAGTGAATTCCCAGCCGCTTTGGTTTGCTCTTACATAATTCAGACCAATCAGCACGCTCCCTAATGCAACATGCTCTTAACTTTGCTGAGCCCTAAGGCATCAAATTTATATTCTGTTCTGCTGCTGTGAAAATGAATGGTGTGACGGCGACAAGAGGAAAAGGGAGCTTTAGAGAGAGAGAAGAAGCCGAAGAGAAAGAAAGATAGTTGAAAGAAGCAGAAAGACAGGGAGAGGAGAAGATACAGAGCAGCAAAGTGGTTTATAATGGAAGGACTGTAATTTATTTTGACACTAATAATGTATTATTCATTCCGAACAAAAATAAACCTTATTAACCAGGAAAAACAGATCTCCCATCTCCAGCCCACGTTGTGATGAGCGAGTCGCGGTGGTGAGGATCCTGACAGCCGCCAGGCTGGCTCTGTGCCGCATCCTGCACCGCGCGCGCCGGTCCTCGCCCGGCGGAGCAGCACCCGCGGGCGCTGCAGGCAGGAGCAGCGCGATGCTCCCGCAGCGGCATGAGGAATTGCTGCTCTTAGTCACTAAGAGGAAGGATGACTTTGGCTGTCGGGGAGGCCAGATAATGCACTTGTATTGTTTTCATCCCCAGCCGATGGCCCTCGTCTCCGAGGCTCTCCACATCCTTTCCAGGCTATAAATAGCTGGGTCGCTCCGTCCGCCGCTCGGGCACCGCGGTGATGTGCCCAGCGGTAGCAGCACTCAGAAGCCCAGAGGAAAAGCAGACAGTCCCTGTGAAGCCGCGGCTTGGAAGAAGGGCACGGCGACAGCCAGCGTGAACTGAGCCAGGCGCGTTTCTGCCAGGAGGGCACGACGGTCCTGCTGCGAGGCTATTCTGGGGTTTTTGAAGCAGCACCACGCTGCCCGGGGGTCAAGGCATGCGGCATTGCCGAGGGAGGGGGATTAGCGAGGCTGAACCCAAAGCACTACTGGAAACTTTGCCCTTGCCAGCCAAGGAATGAGGATCTATAGGTATTTTGCTTCTCACTGGCGGTACCCGCCTGCAGGCTTTCTCCACCCTGCAGTCACCGGCTCGGTGTCTCAGGGAGAGAGAGCTTGGAAAGGCTCAGCGGGTATTTATGAGGGCATGAAGCCCGGTCACCTCTGCTGCTCCGGCCGCGAGGAAATCCATAGGTTGTTGGCAGTGCCAAAGGGGTCTGCGTGCCTGGTCGATGCGTGCAAGCGCACACTGTTGTTTTGCAGGGCTGAAGAAGCCTTTCTCGCCGGTGGCAAACAGCCGCATCCTGCCCAGGCAGTGGGCGCTGCTGCCGCCGCAGCCCGCACGTTAACATCTTGCTTCACCGGCTTGTTTGCCGTGAGGTTCACAGTGGAAACGCCACTATTACTTCAACTGGCAAAGCTCAGAGGGTGAGCACTAAATAACTTTAGAAACCCGAACGACAAACCCGTAATCACCAGGGCTTTCCTGCCCGTGCTGCTCGTGGGCCACCCGTGCAATGCAAGTCCCTCTCCGCCAGACCCCGCCAGCCGCCCCCCACCACGCACAGCTTTCCTGCATCGAGTCCTCCGCTCCCGCATCGAAAGGGCTCAGCATCTCGACCCTGCAGGCGCTCCCCCCTGCTTTTGCCCATTCTTCTTTTCCTGTGAGGCAGGTAGGAACGGGCAGGAGAAACTAAACCCACGGCTAATTCACTTTTCATGGCCCCCGCGAGCATCAGCCGTGGAAGGGCTGCGAGGAAGGGAAGGCCGGCGCAGGGAGCAGGAAAACGCTGGCTTATCGTTCACGCTGCGCCTAAAGCGCATTGCAGCGCTGCTATCGCAGAGCGTATTTCGGCTGCTGAGCGCTTCGTCTGCCGGGGAGCCGGGACGTGCCGCATGTGCGGTTTCAGCAGCCCCGACCAGCGCAAACGCGGCCCTTCCCGCGCAGAGCGGGAGCTGCCGGCGGTTTCTCGGAGGTCTCTCCCTTCCCCACTGCAGTGCGACCGGTTACTAGCGATGGTCTCTGCTTCCCTACCGTCCTTTGTGCACAACACACACAGCGCAGCTCGTCAGCTCCCGGCGTCAAACCAACCCTCCCCGGCTCCTGGCAAGATTTAGGGTGGATTTTAAAGCGTTATTACTGACTTATGAGGCTTTAAATAATATTGGACTCTGCATATCTTTCAAATCTACTTTCTTTTAATATCCCTGATCAGGTTTTAAGGTCTAAGCCTGGAGATTTATGGGGCTGTCCTCTCCGTAATTCAGAGTCGTGTGGCTTGCGATTTCAGCGTTTATGTTCCCGGCTTTTGAAGCAAGTTTTGCTTCACGCTTTGGGGCTTCTATTTTAACATGAAGAGCAAACACATTTTCAGCAGTCCTTCCCTTTTGTCGGCGTAAGAGGAGTCCCAGCGAGGGAGTTGTGTGCCACAGCGATGCTGCCCCTGGCATCCCGAGATGCGATTAGCACCCGAGGGAGAGCGAAGGAGGGATGGGGGAACGGAGATGCCGTGCGGCGGGGAGCTGGCTCTCTGGGCCTGTTCGGGTTGCAGCACCCAGTTTCCCCTGCTGGGCTCAGCCGGCGAGGTGGGTTGGGAAGTGACTGCCCAGCTGCCGTACAGCAAGGCGAGATTTTTAAAGAATCAAACAGGAGCGTAGTCTGTTGTCAACGCGGTGAGAAGGCAGCCCTTCCCTCTGCCGTGCTACTGCAACTGCTCTGCGCCGGCAGCGCCCCGTCCCAGCCCCGTCCGCAGCTCCGCTCCCAACGCTGCGGCAGCACGACGTGCTGCTGGGTTTTGTATTCGCCCCCTCATCTCCGCACGCTTCGGATCAGCGGCTGACAAGTTTATTTACTTGTTATTACACAGAACAAATTACGAAGGGGCTCCCTGAGACCCCTTAGGCGGGAACAAGAGCAATCGGCGCACGTGGTGAGGGAGCGACGCTGATGGAGTTGTGGTCGGAGCAGGCAGCAAGCGATAGGACAGCGTGCTTCGGGAAGCAACAAATTACAAATTGAGGTATTCAATCTCTAGAAAGCTTACACATTTAATTACCTAGCCAGACCTCCGGGGAAAGAATTAGAACAATAATTATCAATTTGTTCTTTGTATCCAAGGGCAAATTTAGCATTTAGAGGACAGAGTTGTTGATGGCTTCTTTTTTCCCCCTGCTCTTTGTAATCCTGATTAGCAAAACGTACTTTAGTCTTTGAAATGAGTGATTCCTCCTCGGTGGCCAGCGGAGCTGTTTCCTTGGAAAACATCCGGGGTGCTGGGCATTTGCTAGGGCAGCACCGAGGTTGGAGCCGGGTCGGAAAGATGCGGTTTTGCCCACGGGGAAAGGCGGGGGAGATGTTCGCTGCCTGGAAGCAGCTTTGCCTGCAGCCTGCTACCACCTAACGCTTTTCAGCAGTGCATGGTGCTGTCCGTGGGGTTTTTTAATGACTGAAGGGTGTAAGGTGCCGCTTGCTGGAGGAGACGAGCCACCACCCCCCCCCCCACCCACCCACGCCTGCCTGTGCCTGCGCTGCAGGGCTGCCATCGCCACGCAGAGCGTGCACGCCGTGCCACCGCGCCGCGCTCGCTGGCCTCGTAAACCGCCTTTCTGCCATGGGGCTTCCATTGCACAGCATATTCCCTGCACGTTGCCTCGTTATTGATTCCATTTCCTGTTAATAGCCCCCTGTCATAAACCACATCGAGAATAATGAGGCATTTTATGTTGATTGTTGATCTATGGGAATTTCCAGAAAAGGCATTCTTTATTTATTCAGCAGCATAATGGTAATTCAATATTGTAGCTATGCAAATTAAGGGTCTTTTTTTTTTTTCTTCTGGGCTGGAAGCTGTGCAAGACGTGATTTTCAGAAGCCAAATTGCTCCTGAGCAGAGAAACGAGAGGAGTCGTGTCCAAAGGGTTGTCAGTCCAGCGGTTCCCCTCTCCGTTTGACTCCCTCTCCTGCTGGAGGCTCAGAGCTTGCCCAGCTTGTCTTCCCAGGTGGAGGAAGGCTGCTCGTCCTCTTCTTCGCAACGTACGTGGAGCAGTTTCCCCTCTCGCTGGTTGTGGCACTGCCTCTCATCACGTCGTTATTGTTTCTGCTGGGTTTGTTTTTTAAACCGCATAAAGCATTTAGGAAAGGCCCCCCCCTGCGCCCGGACCTTCGGGGAGGTCGGGAGCCTCGCGTTTCCTGAGCAAGCGAGACCCTTGCCAGGTCTGCCTGCGGGACAGGCAGGAACAGCGGTGAAACTCTGCACGCTGCCGGGGTCAAAGCACTCCCTGGGTGCCGCGCTGGGCGGCACTGGAAGCATCCCGGCTGTTCTGCTGGGTTGCAAGAGAAGTCTCCGCCGGCCTGACCCCAGCGCCCTGACGAAGGGGCGAGGGCCACGGGGGTGCATGCAAACCAAGGACCCCAGCCTGCAGTCCTTCGTGCCTTGCAGTTATCTGCTCCTGAGAGGCTTGTATTTATAGAGAATGGACCTTTTTTTACAGTCATTATTTGAATACATCAGTTTCCACTTGACCTGTCTGAACAACTTCTTGATGGATATTCAGCCTCGTTCACAAACGGAGCTTATCCTTCGGCTCAGGGAGAAAATGAAACATTGACAAGAAATATAAAATGCAATTCAGCCTCTTCACGAGCAGAATAATTCCCGGTCAGGGCTGGATGCAGGGGCCTCCCTGCAGGAGCACGGCGGGGAGCCGCTCTGCCCGGCACACGGGTCCCCAGGGACACACAGCCCCCCCAGGCTCAGGTGGATGAAGACAGTGTCACCCAGCCCGTCCCCTTCTGCCTCGGGCCAGCGGCAAGAGCAGAGTCACGTGCACGCAAACGCAGGCTCTGCTGCGCGTGCTGAAGCTTTCATTGCTTATTTCTTTCTTTTAGGTCGTTTTTAGAAGTACGGAAAGGATAAAGATGCTGAAGCTGGCATGGAAAGCCTCCCAGAATGTGCTACATTATTAAAAATGCTCAATTTAATTCAGATTGATAACTGCATTAAAGTAGCGGGTTTTCCCTTCCGTAATTGAGTTACACCTACAGCATTGAAGTCAAAATGATTTTAATCACCGCCAGTGGTAGGTGATGTATGCTAAATTCCTGGTGTCAATGCGAGTGGTTCGAAACATCAATTAGAGATGCCGCTCTCCGCTCCCTCCTCTCATCGCCGTCAAACCCCGTGCGCTGGGGGAGAGCTCTGCCTCGCCGGCAGCTCACGACCTGCTGGCTCTGCCCTCGGCGAGCTCCTGCGACTGCTCCTCCTTGCCCTCCACTGCTCCTCGCCGCCCTCGCCTCTGGCAGCATCCCCCGCCACCGCTGGCCCTTTCTCTCCTGCCCGTTCCAGGGTACGTGCCCGGACGGATTTGCAGACACCTTCCACACTGGCAGGCCCGTGGCAGTGGGGAGCGACCCTCAGGGGACACCGGGGCTGCCCCTGCTATGAGGAGGCGCGCCGGCCGCCCAGCAGCCCGTGGCACCGCGCCGGGGTTCAGCCTCGCCGCAAAAATAACATCAGGAGCCAGAGCCTGCAGCCGGAGGGGAACAGCTCAGCCCCCTCCACCAGGAGCTGGGCGCGAAGCTGGAGCCGGAGCACGTTCCTGATGGACTCTCCTGCTGCCCGCCGGGGAGGCTGCAACAGCGCGGGCTCGGTTTGGGACCCGGATATACGATGCGGCCATGCACAAACACGCAGCATCCCCCAGCTAGTGAAAAAAGCCAGCCCTTCTTTCATTTTGACATCAGATAACCTTGATAAATTCTCTTATTAAATTTAATATCTTTGATCAATCACAGTAAAACTTGAGGAGATGAATTATTCAAATGAAGAATTGCTTTGTAGGTTTTATGGTTATTGTGCTACCTAAATTAAAAACATAGGTGCTGTTATTTAAAAGAAAAATATTCCCACTGTCCCTAACGCCATGTATATCATCTCAGCTCCAGCCAGAGATCTCCAGTAAGCAGAAATCACGTCGCTCTGCTTGCACACACCAATTAAGCAGCCCCCTGTTTTCCTAGGCTGTGAATTACAGGCGCGAGGTGGTGCACGGGTCCTCCCTACGTGGCGCGGCGGAGCGCGTCACCTCACCCTTGACAGCGTGATTTCTGTGCCAGGGCATTGCGCCCATGGGACGGGTGGAAGCAGGGACGTGGCTGCTTGCGGCGAGCGAGCGGCTGGGTGGGTGGGCGGCGAGCAGACGCGGCATTACGTTGGCTCACTGGCTGCTCAGAGAGCTTTCAGGAGCGATGGGCTTCACAGCGGTGAAACCAGCTCAAGTCGTTTCGAGCCTTCAAGGTTTTAACTGCCCCAGGGAAAAATACAAAGCTCAGAGCTGAGGGCATTGCCACTTCTCTTGCTGCGGCTCCTGAGATCCAAAGGAGACGCGTGAATCTGAAGCCCGCTGGCTACTCCAGCTCCGGGGACGAGCATGCAGCCGCCGGCTCCGCTCATGCCCGGGCTCTGGGGCTCCTGAGACACGTCCTGCACGAGATCGCCTGCTTCTGGAGGTGGCGCATGCTGACCGGGCTGCTCTGTAAACGATAAAACATTGATGCTTGGACGACTGTTCTTCTGGGAGGTGCAGAGCACTGGCGAGGTCTGTGCATGCCAGAGGAAGGGTGGGAAAAGCTGCTCGTAGTCCAAGAGCTCCAGTGCCCATATTGCACATTACATCCCACACGCAAGCCGTCATCCTGCCAATAACGGAGCACCGTTTTTCAAGGATGGTCTCCGTTTGCTGAATACTCCACTCCTTCACCTCGCGCTCCCATTGCACGGTCGGACGAGGTGTGATTACAGTGATTCAAACTAAACTCGATTTCCTGGGGGGCTTGTCTGCGCTCCGTGCTGCCGTAGTACACACGCTTCCGTTTCCCAGTTAAGTGCCTCGGTCTTTTCTTTGCTATCGTTCTAATATTTATATATTTTTTAAGCTTAATTGTACAAAATGTAATGAAAGCAGTGAAGACGTCGGCACCCGCAGTGCAAAAGGGGCACTGAGCGTGGAGGGATGCGGGTGGCATTTGGGCGTGAAGGTGCCGTGTCACACCGGTCCTGGCGGTCTCTGCTTCAGCAGCCGCCCGGCTCCGGTGCTCCCGGTGTGCCGCAGATCCGGGGCGGTGCAGGAAGGCTGTGCCAGGCTCGTGGCTGTTGCAAGAGAACAGCAGGCAGCTCTCCTGTTGCTGTTTTGTTCTCCAAATTCCCCGTCCCGTTAGCAGGCAGACATCCACGGACAGCCTCCCACGCCGGCTTTACCCGGGGTCTCTGCGGGAGCAGAAATAGCTGCGGCTGAACCCAGCCCCGAGCTGTTACGGTAGGGAAAGGGCAAGAAGAGAGGTGGCCCACAGAAAGGGCCAGCCGCCCCAAGGGCCCAGGCTGCCGTCCTTCCCGGTTATCTCGCCGCTGCCCCCCGAATGGGAGCCTGCGACTGCTCTGCTCCCCACGGGCCACGCGCTTGCCCGCCCCTTCCACACCATTTTTACAAATCACTTATCGCTTTCTTAGTTTTCTGACAACCCTCTTGGTTTTCTTCTTCCTTGAATTGTTTTTCTCCAAACCCTTCAAGACGCCATCAGTAAAAAGGGACACCGGGGAATTATTATTAGATGCTGGGTTATTTCAGTGCTAGGAGCCTTGGGCTTTTTTGGGACACAATTAAAGCACAATTCTCCTGTGTTGAAAGGCAAAGCATTTCTAAAGCCCTGCGTATTTCCAATGCAACACGTATTTCCTACGCTGCACACGCCAAATAGCAAAAGGCTGAAGCAGGGTTTGCAGGCTGGGGAGTGTTTCCATTCCTCGCCCGCTGCTGTGGAGGGTGTTTTACAAGGCAGCAGGTATACGGGGAGCGCAGAGTGGGGCATTCCGGCTGGGAGCAGCCGGGAGACGTCCGTGCACTGGGGGTCCCGGGGAGGGTCCCCCCGCAGTGCTGCGTGCTGCCTGAGTCCCAAGGGAAGCACTGGCTCCCAGTGTCTGGTACCTACCCCGGGGGGATGCAGAGCTTGCAGGTGCTGGTGGCTGGTTTCGGCTTTGCCGGCAAGGTGATGGCACACCACGGGGCCTCCTGACGTTGCCAGGGGAAGAGCCAGAGCTGTCAGGATCACGACTTACAAGCTTAACAGCTGAGCGCACGCAGAAAACTTCAGGGCAGAGAGAGCTATTCCTCCACCCAGGAGACCTCAAAATGAGGTTTAATCTTTTCCAGGCTTATTTCAGTGTTTGGAAATCCAGGACAAAATGTTTTGGGTTTTTCTTGTGAAAAGACATAGAGCAACTTAGATCTTAGGGTCAGCGAGCAAAAAGAAACGTCCAGGGTCTGATGTGAGCTGCGTGCAGCTGACATCGGTGGGGCGAACGCCAGCCCCGGGGCTCGTGCTTTGCCTGCAGCTGCGTTGAGCAAGCGACGTCGGCCACCGCCGGTGAACTCCCCGGCCGTGGCACCGGCGCTCTGCAGTGGGTGGCTAGCAGTGCTAGGAGCTGCTCGGGCATCCAGCCAGGCTCTGAGCCCGCGGGGCACAGCAGGAGATGGGGAGGCGGCAGGCGGCGAGAGCCAGTGTGCCCCGGCAGCTCAGCGCTGCCTGCGCCCGTCCAGCTGTGCTGACACCTGCGCAGCCACCCTCGAAGAAACGCCATCTGAATGCAGGGAGCTCGTGGAAATACAGCTTCTTAGGCTTAGAAGCTGGCAGCTTGATGTATTTTTTTCCCCTAGATTGCAGGGAAAGACAATTAGGAGGGATAAATTCAAATGTTTGTAAAAGAATGTGTTACTAGGTGGACATGGCGCTGCCTCGTCAGAATGAGCTGCGAGGGAGCAGCGGGGCTCGGGGTGGATTATGCATTTAGAGGGATAAAGAGCAAATCCAGAGCTACAGTTCTGCACGAGGGAAAACCTGCAAGGGTATCAGTATGTGAGGGAAGAAGCCGAGGTGCAGGCGGGAAATCATAATTACCTGCTGCCGCCTTCCCTGAAACTTTGTCTGTGGCATCAGTTACACGTTATTTTGGGAGAGAAGACACTGAATATGATGGGCATGCTTCTGCCTTGGCTACCCTGCGGAGAGGCTCGGCAGGCAGGTCTCAGGGTGGGAGATCTGTTCCCAGCATCTTTTCAGCTCAGGCAACGTTGGCAGTGTCATAAGAAATAACGATCAGCCCGGCTGCCAGAGCAAAGAAGTGCAGCGAGCCTCCGTATTTCAGGCTACTTAATCAAAGTGAACTTCTACATTTCTCACCCATCACGAATTTTCTCTGTATCCTTAAAAACAGCTTTAAACTGCCAGGCTGCAGATATTTTCCTCCCACTGCTTCCTCTGTGTTGGTTCTTTCCATCACAGCCTGTCAGTCCTGCTGCTCGCAGCTCTTCAGCAGTGATGTACGAGCGTGCCTCCGGAGGACCTCTGGCTGGAGACAGAGCTGCCGTGATGGATGGGCTCAGCGCGGGTTTTCCTGTAGCACCGGGCTTGCTGGAACTCTGCAGGATGCCGGAGCTGTGTGGGAAGCCTCACTTTCGAAGGCGCCGCTTGCTTAGGGCTGGCGGGGTGTCCAGCTGTGCGACACAGCTGCGGAGGGCAGGGCGGATGCTGGCGGGCGACAGCAGTCACCAGCAGCAGCTCCTCCCTGGAGCCGCGACAGCTCCTTTCCTCCTCGCGTGCAGCCTCACAGCTCCAATGCTAGTGCTAAGACGTGAAGGGAGCCACGGCCGTGGTCAACGCCGCCCCTCCAGTGCACCCGGCTGGTGTTTGGTGGTCCCTGCCTGCCAGGCAGCGCCCAACACTGGGACAGCAGGAGACAGCCCAGGTCCTTGCGGAGGTTTGCCCCGGGCTCCCCGGGTAGCTTTGGGCAGATAACCAAACCCCCCAGAAGCCGGGGGCCATCTCCCGTTAGGTGAGGTGGAAACGGCAGCTGTGCAGCCAGCCCCCAGGAAATATTACTGTTGTATTGACTCCTCCGTTCCTTTGGCACCTGAAATTAATTTCGTATTTGTTTGGACCGTGATGGATTTTAACCTATAGTAACAGCAAGCTTTTGCCAACCCCAGGCAGTTTAATAGCTAAAGCGTTTGATTAAAAAATTTAATAGCCCCAGAATGATGGAACAGCTTCTGTCCACAATATATTAAGCTTCTGGCGTTCAGATTTATATGCAGTGTAAACTTCCTTTATATGAAAACATTTGTTTCCTTTCCTACATCCACAGCAGAGCGGACTCTTCTCCTACTTCATTTCCAGCCACTGGTTTAATTGCACATTTTTTTTGAAGCCGCGGCATATGGGGAGGCAGGTTCCAGCCGCACCAGCTGCAGTTATTCGAAGGAGCAGAAAGGAACGCCAGCACCGGCAGCCGTGGACAGCGCGGCTCGGGGCTGTGCGGGATACGGGCTGCAAACGCGGGGCGGAAAGGGCTCTGCCGTACGGCGGGTTTTTCCAAGGGACCCCAAAGCGAGCGGCTTTCTAGCAGAAAAGTTACCGGGGAGTCTTGTGCCGTCATTAATTTCTTGTTGCAGCCAGTTCAGCTCCGGCGTCTGGGCTTGGCCAAGGGATGCGACCGGTCACTTCTCTGCCATCCCATCGAGTTACACATCCATACCCCTCTCTCAGGAGCACTTTGTAGGAACCTAAATAAACTCTTGCCACTACAGACCCCATAAATCTTCATTACCGTTTGCCTCAACCGATCTGCCCAAGGTTTCTCCTCTTCCCGAGAGTTCCCAAAGTGGCCATAACTCTTCTCCAGGTCACGGAGTTAACTATATTTTACAGCAGATGGATACATTCAGTTTATATTTTATTCCTCAGCCTCATGTTTTTAGGTAAACATTGTCGCTTCGTACCGGAGGAACAGTTTGGACTGGCAACCAAAGCCAAGAGCTGGGGCCGTCTCTCAAGGAAGGTGCGAAATCTGGTCAGGCTTGGTGAAGGGCCCAGGGACGGACCGAAGAGCAAGAGGGAGGGGGACAGTTCAGGGCATCAGCTCGGGCTCCTCATCCGAGGAAGGACATTTCCAGCAGCCAGCGTCTCTCAGCATCGAGCCCTCGGCCAGGAGCGGCACCAGCAGAAATTGCCGAAATTGCCATTTAATTCCACATCGCTCCTAATCCTCTTACTCCTGCGGACTTTGCAAGGGTGGATTTTGAGCTGTTTCTAGCTATATTGTAATGTCAGGCAGAAACGTGGGCTTTAGGCTCTGTTGTAGGACTTAATAGAGATTTTTGTCACCTCAGAGAAGCTCGGGAGGAAGGCAAAGTGCCCCCGGCAGTGCAGCCCAGCGGGGCTGGGAGGGATGGCTGTGGCCGGCTCCGGGTGAGCGCCGGGCCCCCGGCTCGGGACAAGGCAGAGGGCTGTAAATATCAAGTCCACGTACATGCTCTACAGTAAAAGGAAATTGCCGATTATCTTCGGTGACACTTTATTAGCGAAGAACAGTTTGTTCTTATACTCTTCTGACTGTCTGCCTTTTTTAGATGAGAAACTATATGAAATATGCTGTAAAATACCTAATGTGCCTTTTTGGGATAATAATTCATAGTCTGTGTTCATAAATTCACATTTTGCTAAAAAAGGGGAAAGAAAAGAAGCAGGAGATCTGGGGTAATTTATAACACTTACTCTGTGCTATTACTCCCCAGCCGTCCTGATGCTGTTGCTCGGGGATTTGGATCCTGCACGGAGACAGCAGTCGGTTTGCAGTCCTTCATTTCGGTTGTTCAGGCTGCGTTAGGTTTTTCAAAGCTGAAGAACAATTTGGAAAACACGTAAGCCCGCTTCTGAGCGCTGGAGGAAAGTATCACATCCCGGGAACGGAACTGCATTTATACCTCTTTTGATATACTGGCCAATTAAGGATTACCAGCAGAACTGGGAAATTTGCATCAAAATGTTCTTTCCATCATGACAAAGAGGAGTTTCCTACTTATACCCTACCTAGAGGACAATCTCATTTCATTTATAGTTGGAGTTTGTCACTGCACGTACGACCTAAAGCATTAGTCACTCAATGATAGAAAACGCATTTGTTTCTCCTAAGAAGACTTTGCTGAGCGCTGAGGATCAGTCGTACATCTGTAACTTGGGACCCACAAAAAGACCGTTTGTTCCTAGGTGCCTTTTCTCAATTAATAGCTATTTCACCGGGGACTGCAAAAAATATAACTAGAGAATAGCTGTTGTTTGAGCCCTACGCACAAAGGCGTTAAAAGAGAAGAGCCGCTGCGAGGGGCTGATGGCCAGGGCAATGCACCGCGGCGCTCGAGGAGAGTGGCGTGCCCCGAAAACGGTCTCCAGCTCCGAGCTGTCACCAGGGTTTATATAACACAATGATTCAAGGTCTCCATTTCTGGGTTAAGAAGATAGACTGAGGGCAAAGCCGGCCTCATCTCCAGGCTCCGCAAGGGCTCTTCCTTTCCCAAGGCAAACAGCGGGGCAGCTTCCTCTGTTTGCTTTCTCTCCTGCTTGCAAAATTGAATTATTATCCCCACAATGATATTCTTAAGGTTAAGAACAGATATCTATAAGAAAGTTGTGGAGAATTTGTCCACTTCAGAGTCGACAGAACAGCGCAGTGTTTAAAGCTGTCTTAACAGTTTCGCTATCTGAACGGTAACATTTTTCATTTCATTAGCACCAAGTGCGCTCCGCAAGCTGTTATTTTAAGACAAGTTTCCGTGCCTCCGCTTAAGGCCACGTGACGAAGGCTGCGCCCGTGCAGCGTGGCAGCATTGCTTGGTGCTCGCTCCGAAGGGCCCGGGGATGCTCCTGGTCCCGGGGTACCCCCAAATGGGCAAAGCGGGCAGCAGCAAAGCCATGGCACCCTGGCCGGCAGGGCCCCTCCTAATAAAGCTGTAATAAACCCGAATTAGCATTTATTGCGCCAGGCAGGCATTTCTTCAATACCTTGAGTCAATGACCTCAGTGTTGGTTTTGAACTATTGTTCAATTTGCACTCATTGCAATCTGAGGCTCAGCACCATGATTAATCATTGGCCCAGAACATCGCAGGGCTGCACAAACGGGGAGATTAATTAGCGAAGGGTATTTGAGCGTGCGGTTCAGCATCTCAAGTAACCAGAGCTGCTGCATCCCGAATTCTGCCAGCGCGTCCCTGACCTGCCGGAGGAGCGCTCCGTTTCTCCTTTGGGTTGCTCTGCACGAGTGCCGAGCCAGAGGAAGGACAGGGTTCGGTTCCTGGGGTGCAAATGGGGTGCGAGGACCTTCACGTCTGAGACTGGCTTCAGGCAATGGCTGCACCTTGTGAGTGACCCCAGGGTCACATCTCCTTCTTCGTTAGCTGAGTTACCTACCAAACCTGCTCCTATCCCCTCCCTGAAAGCATTTCAGCTGTGGCTCGCAGGTGTCCTTTGCTCTGGCTTAGTACGCTTGTTAAAGGAGATGTGTAGCATTAGCGTTAATTGCAGCTTTCCTTGTGTGCGGGCTTCCGAAGCTGCTAGTCTTTGTCAGGCAGAAAACCCACAAGAACCGAGGCGTTGCCTGTGCACCTCTAAACGGATCAGCGTGGCGGCGTACCTGTCGCAGCTCGCAGGGAGCTGCTTCTTCCAAGCAATTAACTCAAACAACGAATTGAGAGAAGGCGATTCTTTAAAAAAGCTGTTTTAATATATTTGTCAGTTAGATTTGCACTTGAAAGTTTGGAAGTCGTTCCAGATTTCTTCTGCCCACAAACGAATCCCCCTGAGCCGCCGTGTTCCCTGCTGCTCTTGACCGTGCAGATGCTACTCCCCTGCTTGGGTTGTTTCTTGGAAGGGCGGCTCGAGCAGAGCTGTGCTTTCCTCCCTCCCGACGCAAAGCCTGGTGTTTTGGGTGGCTGGAGTGAGGAGGAGTGAAATGTAAACTCTTGAATGGCTCGAGCGGACGTAAAGAGGAGGCGTTGGGGCTAAAATAAGCCTTTGCTGGCACTGCTTCCCGCTACAAACAAGTATAAAGCGTCTTTTCGTTCCTCAATAAGTGCATGGATGGTACCAAAAAAAGCCTGGCCAGCGGTGCGGCAGCCGTCCCTGCTGGGCTGCGGGACCGCGGTTCCACGCCACGGCGCCTGCGGCAGGGCGCTGCCCCGGCCCCGGTGACGCCTCTGGCGAGCCCCCGGAGAGACGCAGTAGGTGGTCGGTGGAGCCACCCTGCAGATGCTGGGAGCCGGGGACAGGGATGTTGAGGGATACCAACAGCGGGGCTCCACGTAACGAACGTTTGCTCCCACTTAGCTTTTATTAACCAGATGCATCATGTGCCGGCGGAGCCAAGCGGGTGGATGAAAAATAGCTGAGGGCTGGAGTTATGGGAAGGAATCCGGCAGCTGGAGCTGCTTCCAGCCGCCTTCCTTAGCCACTGCTCGGGAGCTTTGTGCAAACAGCCCCTGGCTCTTCCCAGCAGAAGCCCCGATTGATGAAAAGTACTGATTTACAGGGATTTGCGGACACTTTTGGAGGGAGCGCGAAGCCTTTTCTCTGCTCACAGCCTCGCCATGGAGCATCCCAGGGGCAGCATCCCTGGACGGACGCAGCAGCATCCCTGTCCCCGCCACCAGCGCTGGCTTCACTCGCGTCACTGCGCCTCGGTTCTGGGACTGCCAGTAACTACACGAGGGCCTGATTTTTTCCTCCTGGTCCACTACAGATCTTGAATTTTTTATAAAAATATAAATTATAATCAAAGGTAATGCACAGGCAAGATCACAGCCCAGAGGTGGTGTCATTCTTGATGGCTTTATTAAAGTTTTAATATTCTCTTCACCTCTGTCTAATCTTGCAGTCACTATGATTAGGAAGAGGAGAAAATCAGGCTGAGGAGATGATCAGCGCCCTGCCTGGAGCAGCGCTGAGGCAAGGGCTCGTGGCTCCGGTCCCCCGGTTTGGCCGCTCCCAGGCCCCCCGCTTTTGGCCACGCTTGGGCGTACCTGGGGAGGAAGGGGACCGGCACCTTGCGCTTCCACCCGGCCGGGTCACGTTACCCGAGCCCCATCTATTGCTGCGAGTGTTAGCAACGACGTTAAAAAAATAGTTCAACCGGAATGTATTGATTTGCTGAAAATGTCTGCCCCTCCAGCAGCTCCTGCAAGGACGTATTTTAAAATGGAAATGAAACTCTGAGCAAAACCTAATTTGCTTAAAATAACTGTAGAGGTTGAATTGTTTTGTGCTGGAAGAACAAATAAACAAATGGAAGGAATGGAGTTTGAGTAACAAGCGCAAGCTTCATATGACACTTTTTAATACAGAATTATGGATGAAATCATCGCGGGAGTACATCCTATTTGTATTGTAAAACATGTCGGCTTGTTTAAACAATTGCATCACAGACCTGCGATCCAGCAGCCTGCGCAGGATTATTAACGAGGGCTTCGGCGTGACTTTCTTTTGCAGAATTTCTAATAACTGTTTAATAAATATGTAAATGTGCATCCATCCATTGTAGCAGCGCATGCCAATAAAGCCGCACGCTCTGCCCGCGGGAGTTCTGCAGAGGGTGCCTCTGCCAGGAGCCCTCCCCGGGACCCTGCCGTGCTGCTGCCGGCGGGCGCGGGTGCTGCCGGAGGGGATGTCGCGCCGGTCCCGGGGGTCTGCAGCCCTCCTCGCCAGCTCTTCCCTCGCTCGCCTGTGGGACGCCCTTGGCAGGGAAAATGCAGTGCCACGCGGCGGCAGAGGTGGAGCCGCCCAGACGTCGCTCACGGGGAGCTCCGGCCTCTCCGGCTGTGCCGGGCATCGCCGGGTCCAGTCGATAGGTGACACAAATACAGTTTCACTGAATTGCTTTTTCACGGCCACAGCTCCAGGGAGTAAGAGGCTGACAATAAAAATAATTTGTTGGAGGGCTGTTGATAAAACCCTGCTTATTGCGAGCTGTAAATTCGGCACGGACACTTCCACCTTTATTTCTCACCCGGGGAACAATATCCCCTCGCACCAAACCGGGAGGAGAGGGAAGGATATGCTGCAATCATTCCGCTCCACCACTCTTACCAAGGAGCTCGTAAAAATTAAGAAATCGTTTCTATGCGGCGAGATAAGGGCTCTGTGGTTGCCAAAAATGAAGCACAGAATTGCTCCAGCCTGAGGAGACGATTGTAGCGTAGCGAGGTTTCCTTTTCCGTGTCCAATTTACAGAATTCTTGTAAACTACAATTAAAGAAGCGGCAGCGATTCCGAATGTCTTGTTAAGCTTTCCCTCAACCCTTAATTTTGTCCAAGGAAGGATAATTTGATGTGAGCAACACGCTGGTGGCATGCAGGTCCCACATGGGCCCCGGCAGCGGCTCTCACACCTCCCGAAGGGGCAGAAATGGGGACAAACCAGCAAGTTCGGGTGGTTTTGGGTCCTGCTCATCCTCTCTGCAAGTCAAATACTCGGGCTGTGCTGAACGGATAGCAGGGCACTGGCGTGGAGGGCTGACATCGCTGCGCCCCGGCAGGAATTCAAAATGTGACTTTTGTGGTCATTCCAGCTGGAAGTTGCCTTTCAGCCGCCACGTGGGGAGTTTCCCTTCCCTGCCCAGGGCTGCGCTGCCGGGGTGGACGCTGATGCCCGAGGGCTTGGTGCGCTGGCTCAGGGTCAGCCAGCCCCCTCCATGGGCCCGTGGCCGGGCTGAGCCTTTCACCCCACGCTTCGCAGTGCTTCCAAATGACTAATCAATTATTCTTTATTAGGTTTATTGCTTTCATTAGTCATTTCTTCAATGCTTTCAGTGTTTCATTAGTCTCCTCTCAAGTTACAGTGGATTTCGAGCACTGTGTGGAAGAGGATAATTCATTTTATTAGGTCATTTATTTTCTGGGTACATTTTTAAAGGTCAATTAATCCATCTAAATGGAGGAGGAAGCACAGAATACCATATAGTGCCTCCTTCCACCGCTGCCAGAGAGCCCGGTATTAGTTTACTTGCCCAGATAGGGAGAGATGCATCAATACGGGTGAGCGCCACGTATTGGCGTGACATTTGAACTGGGAATTAGGCTTTCATAAGCTGCTTTCGGGGATGTATTAACCGACTCCTTCCTAGGGATGAAGAGCTCCTGGGCCTGAGGGAGGGCAGCCAGCGCCTGCCATTCATTTTCAACCTGCGAGCTGGTCAGCACGCCCGTCCCGGTCCCCGCGTGTCGGAGCATCTCCTGCTCCGGGGATCGGCTTGATTTGCACTGATGGAAATGAAGTCAGGCCGGGGATGTCCATGCAGTTGTGTTGGAAGGGGTTATGTTCTGCCTGAGACTTCGCTGTCTTCGCCCATCGGTAACGCTGCCATCGATGAGGATAAATATTGTCGTGCAGGGATTCAAAACCATCATTTTATAAATATTTTCGCCAGAGCAAGCGATTTATTTCGTTCTAGGGCCATGATCATTATGGAAATTTGGAAGCAGCAAGCTACTCGTCTCACTTATGTGAATCATCCCATTAATTCCTGAACGAGCGGAGCTGGCAGGGCCACGCATCGGGCAGGTTGTGAGCAGTGCCGAGGAGCGTGGGGGGACCCGAGCCTGTCCCCGCACCGGCTGCCGTCGGAGCAAAGCGTTGCCGTGCCAGGAGCCGTCGCGCCCTCGCAGGTCTCTAGCAATAACCCGTTCTGTGAAACCACGGTTCAGCACAGAGGCGTGGAGGGCTTTGGTAACGAGGCTCAGTCGAGAAGCTGGCCGGGCCCCCTCAGACACTTTGTTATTACTCCTTACGGGGAACCGGAGACCTGCCAGTTCAGCCCAGGGAGCAAAAGCCAGGAAATCCATTGCTGCCGCTGCCTTTCCTGTTTGTATTTACATTTTTATTGATGCCTACAGTGTAAAACACCAATTATTTTAACTGGAAAATCCATCGAGTGGTCTAATAAATCTTCCCTTAAAAAAGGGGTAGAAAAGCATGAACAGCTTGACGCCTCCACTGAAACGTGTGTTTTACTCCAACGGGGGAATACTGGGGAATCTGTGAAAAATCAAACCCTCCACACACAGGAGCTGGAGAGGAGCCCGCGTCCCACCTGGCGAAGGGAAGGCACGGGCGCCCACACCTTTCTGGGGGACAAGGGCGATGCTGCAGGTGATTTCTCTCGCCACCTCTGGCCTGACCCCGGCGGGAAGATGCCGCTTTGCCGAAAAAACCCACGCTGGTGTCAATTCGGCAGCTTTGCAAACCGCTGCGCTCTCCTCGTGGAGTTTTGGCACTGATGAGCTGCGGCCTTTGGGGGTCTCAGGAAGAGTCGGAGACCCAGGGAGAGAGAAGCAGCGGAAAACGGGGTGTGCTGCTTTGCAGAGGCGCTGTCTGGGTGGGGACAGCGAGCCCAGCAAACAGCCTGGCGCTCCTCCCCAGAAAGAGCCGCAGCCAGGAAAATGAACAGTTAAAACACCCCGACGTGGCGTTAGGAGATCGATTCGGAGACCATTTTTTGGTTGCGTTGTAACAGCTTGGCAGAAGAATACTAACGAGGATGCGTAATTAGTCCCAATTCATATTAAGAGCCTGGCACATTAGTCGTAGCTCGGCGTTCCCTGTGTGCAGGGAGCCGGTGCAGCGGTGCAGGATGCACCCTGGCCGTGCCGGGCTCGGACCCCACGCTTTGCTCAGCCCTTTGCAGCGAGGTGGGGAGGGTCAGCAGCTCCATCCCCGCCGTGGCCGACCCTGCCGGCTGGGAGGAGGATGGAGAAGCACAGGAAAGGCCGGCGTTTGCCCAGAAAAGAGCTGCTCATATTAGCTGGTTGCCAGAAAAGACAGGGAACCAATTTTTTTTGCTGTTTCAAAGCTGGCCAGGGTGTGTAAGTAAGCCAAGGGCACAGGCACATGAGGTCTCCCCGTGCAGATCAGTTTCTGCTTGTTCCATCCTTGCTCAATCTCATTAAATGTGTTGAAAAGCTTTGCTGAGGGCTCCTTTAAAAACCCAAGCAAACCAACAACCAATATTTGAAGCACGCACAGCTGAGGGGCATGTTTCCGTAACTGCAAAAAAATACATTTTTTTTTCTTCTTCCACTGCAGGAACGATGTAAAAAACTCTCGTGATACAAGGCAGGTTTCAAACCACTTATTAAATAATGCAGAACAAGAGTTACAAATTGATGCTAAACTTTATTTTCTTTGGCCTCCCGAGCGGTCGCCTGGCTTGTTACAGCCCGGCATCTTCGACATTTATCAAGAGCCGTAAGACTCGCGGCAAAAGCCCACGGTAAATCTCCTTCTTTCATCTCCTTTCACACCCCGACTTTTTCAGCACAATAAAATGCTCTTTCCAGAGCAGCCCCTGTGCTGCGGGGTGGAAGGGGCTCGCTCTGCGGCGGGTCAGCGTCCCCTGCCCTGCCCGGGCTGCCGGCACCCTGCCGGGCCCTGCTCCTTCTGCGCCCCGGCACAAGTGCGCTGCCGTCCCCTGGGGTTTTTTATTCAGAATAGATGCCTGAAAATGGGGGGAATAGACAGTGCAAAGCAGATCGCTGCTGAGAACGGAGCTGCACAGGGTGATTTATCCTGCTGGCATTGCCACCGCAAAGCTTCAGCCTGCGCGGTGCTGCACGAAGCCTCCTGAATCCTGCTCAGGATTATTTGGCAATTAGAGTTCCCTTTCCCTCTCTGCCAGCATGGGGTCGATGCCTTCGTGGTTTATAGCCACGCAGGCTTTCGATAGCTACGCCCTGACGTGGGACCGTAAGGCATTCAGAGGAGGCCATTTAAGAGACAGCCCTTGCCTGGTACGGAGGTGGGAGGATCTGCTGGGAGGTGATGTTGAAGCCTGTGCTGTGCCGGAGACAAAGACCAAACACCTACCTCCGGCCGTTCTCTTCAAAGGACTCGCAAAGCAGTGGTCGCAGTGGGATGTCCGCATGGTCCGGATGCTCGGCAGGCAAGTCCTTGCTGGCCGTGATCCCTGTCGTCACAGGCATCGCCTCGTGCCGCCCAAGAAGATCACACGGAACGAGTGGCCTCGGTGCAAGGGAAGCTCCCGTGCAGCACTTGGGCTTCACCACCTAGGATATCTGCCAGCTGCCAGCTCAGCGGGAAAATCCCTCTGCAGACCCCCCCGTTTGGCTCTCCAGGGGTGCCCGGTGCACCAGCAGCCGAGCTGGGGGATAGAATCTTTGTAGATGTATCACAAGTCTCCTGCAACATGCTTAGGTTTTAAACAAGCTAAATAAATATTAATAAACCATAAAGAGCATGGGCTCCCTTAGAAAAGTAGAGGATAACAGATGGTCTGTAGTTAACCATAAGATTATTTTCAGCTGAGAAGCCGGGCTGGTATAAGAGACTGCACGAGCAGCGCTCGAGCTCCTCTCAGAGCTCCTCGGACCATGAGATGCGAACGCTTTGATGAACTCCAGCCCATCTGGCGCTCTCTGCCGCGGGCGGCAGGACGGGCTCGCTGCCGCTGCTGGAGGAGCCCTGGGCAAAAGGCTCCGTGCGCCCCTTCGCCGTGCAAGCCGGTCGCTGCTGTGTGGCGTGGGATGCTGCCACTGCCGCTGCCACTGCCGCTGCCTCCGCCACCGCCGTGCAGGGCACCCACCACCGCCACCCAGGGCACCCGGCACCCTGCTCACCGGCTGGTGCCATTCGGCAGCTGCCTGCTGACGAGCATCTCGGTAACTCAGGTGTCCGGCTGAGGAGCGTCAGCCCAGACCGCCAGCGGCAAAGTGACAGAGCGGGGCTGGCTGGCTAAGCGGGGATGGAGCCACAAGCAGGGTGAAAAGGCGACTTGCTTCTGAAAGCGGCTCGCGCCTTCGGGACGGCGGGGGGTTCTGCACGGGCACTGCCCAGCCGCGAGTGCAAAAAGCAATTAACGGGGAGGGGAAAATTCCTCTGAGAAGAGAGGGGCCAGGAAGCAGCGGTAAGCAGAACGGTCTTCAAAGGAGCTGTCGAAGCGCATGAGAGAAGAAAAAGCCGTTAAGCTTTTTAATATTTTGTGCCAGGCTTGGAAGAAAAAACAGTAATGTAAAAGAAGCGTAGTGCAGCATCCTCTAAATTCCCAGGGGAGCCTGGGGGCCCTGGGGCGGTGGCTCCCCAGGTGGGGGGGCTTGCCTGCGGCTGGTAAAGCGCTTCATGAAGCCTGTGGCTGGTGGAAAGATGAAAAGGGAGGGAAGGCATTGCAGGTTTTCTGAATTTGTTTTCTGTTTTCTTTTAGCGGGGCAAATAATGCAAGAAAAATGGTCTGGCCACCTCCGGTAATCGTCAGAGGGAGATCAGAAGGCTCCTGGGTTTGCTGCAAGTGTGTAGGAGACAAAGCAACAAGAGGAAGGGATGGCATTTATAAACTAGCTGTTAAATCTAAAGGGGGGGAACAAAACAGGAGATAATAGAGCTAACCAGTCATTGAAAGAATAAAATCTAAATTTCAGCAGTCAGCAAGAAAGTTTTCCTAAATAGAAATACCAACTGTTCAGGTAGAGAACTTAAAGATCTCTGCAGAAGAGCATGATAAAAGAATTGCTTTAATACATTCAGAGCCCATTGTTCGGGAAAAGAAAGCGGTAAAGAAAAGGAAAATAGGGCTCCTCAAAGTAATGAGTGGAGCCCAAAGTTGGAGAACAAAGGCCCGGCAGCTCCCATAGCCACTTAATTTGTTCCTATCTCATTCAGCGACGGGGCTGTTTGATACTACAGAAAGGTACCGTTATTAAAGCTTAGATAAATAACTGAGGAGGCACGCATCGGGGGCTGCTAAAGCAGATCGGGCTCTAGAAATGGAGCTCGGCGTGCAAGCGCTTCCTGAGAGGGTCTAACACCTCCGGTGTCTCTATAACGAATCCAATTGCACCCGGTCCCAGTAACTCCGGCAGCCCTGGCACAAGGGTCACTCGCTCTCTGTGCTGCTCCAGGACGTGCCAGCAGAGGTGCGCCGGCAGAGATGCACCAGCATCCGTGCAGGGCGGCCACCAAGCCAGTGCCACGCTTCCCAGCGTTAAGGCAAGCTGCCCATAACCTCTCCTACCACGCTGTTTATTGTTCTGGGCTGTGCTTACTTCCAATTACGATTCAGTTTATCCCAATTAAATGCCACTTACACTTCAATGTAGTTATCCAGTCCAATACTCTTAATTAGTTTGTAAAGTATTAGAAGTCAATTTTAATTATTTCCAGTGGGTTTGAGGGAAATCTCAATTAGACATCTTATGCTTTTACTCCAAGCAGCGGCTCTTCCTTTGCCTCCCCAAGTGCCGTTTCCTTCCCCACGTTGTCCCTCGCCCACCAGTAGAGCCCAGCCTGAGCTGCGCGGATCCGGCAGAGCCCAGCCAGAACCGCGGGGATCCGGCAGCCAGCCGGGGAAGCACGGCAGAGGGCGTGGGGACCACCCGAGCCAAACCCACCCGAGGGGCAGCTGGGTCAGGCCACCCAGCTCCCGCGTCAGGGCAGCCGCGGCGCAGCAGGGTCCAAGGGGAGCAGCCCTGCCGGCAGGTATCGGGCAGGGTGAGCGGCCGCCAGCCTCTCTGCCAGCTACCTGGGGAGCCTCCGCGCTGATAATTATCTATAGTCATACAGCGCCTTTTTTTGGTAATTGCTTCATTTTGCATGGAATTTAATTACGGAAATCCACACGGGGAAATTGCTGCACGGTTCGATTTTATGTGGCTTGTTTGCTTCGCGGCGAAGCCATAGCTGGGGAGATGGGGTGCGGGTGTCCCTCTCCTTCAGGCAGCCCCGAATAGCCACGACTCCCGCTGAGAGGTGACGAGTGTTGTCCAGAGAGCGGAGCGGGCGGCACGCGGTCCAGCCGAGCTGGGCTCGTGCATCCCGGCAGCTGGAGAGGGACTCTGTCCTGGCATCCCTCCACAGCTGGATCCCAAGCCCCTTTGGATCCACTTTTCCTTACTTATTCTGTGCAAAGCTGAGGCCGAATTGATTTGCCCCAGCTCCTTCTCAATGTGAGTGGCACTAGCTAAAATTAATTTCGTGCACAAAATCCCTCTTTCAAACCCCAGCTTGCCAAAACAAGGTTCACCTAATCCTTAGGAGAGCGCAGCTCCAGAGCGGCTTCGGGTGGGAGCTCCAAGCCCACTGCAAGGCTACTCCTCTGGGATGCTGTGCCGGATGGCCGGCCCGACGCGTCTCCCCGCGCGGTCCCGGCGTGGGGTGGAGCAGCCGACACTGGTGCCTGGTGGAGATTAATGACGTTGGCAAGGCAGAGCAGCTGCGGCTTCGAGAACAAACAGAGCAGTTTGGGCTTGTTTTGCAGCAAGGGATGCCTAAGGGTGGCTTCACCCAGGGTCTGGTGCCAACCGGGGTCCCCATGCCGTGCCGTGCTGTGCCGTGCCATGCTGTGCCGTGCTGTGCCATGCCATGCTGTGCCATGCCATGCCATGCTGTGCCATGCCGTGCCCCGGCCACCCACGCACATAACATGGGAAACTCTTCACGACGGCACAGACGCTGAAGAAGCAGCTACAAATGGCAATGAGGGGAAAAGATGACTCCTTAACATGAGGAAAAACAATCTCCCAAGTGCCCTGTTAAGCGTTATTCAGACGGAGCCTGGCTGCGCGACCTCTCTGCGGACGTCCAGAGTCATCTGGGGGAGCGGCACACGAGAAACCCTGCCGCTTCGGATGCTGATGAGCAGCTGCCTGGCACTCACGCCTCTTCACGTGCGGATAAATGCCCCTCGCTTGATCTTTGAGGGCTGGGAAAGCTGAGCAGCAGAATCCCCCCTTTAGGGTAACAAAATAACAACACCAAAAAAAGATAAAGCAATTCTCAGCTCCGACTGAAGATGAATCCTCCTTTCTGCTCATTATAAAATACCTATTATCTCCCTTTATCTCCTAGCCAACAGTGTTATTTCAATTTAACAGTGTATGAGAAATGCAAGGAAATATAATAAAAGAGCCATGGATGCACTATTTAATGTCAGAATGACAGATGCTTCAATTAGGCAGACAGGGCTATTTCTCCCCAAAATAGATAAAGATGAAATTTTTATAAGATTGCACTGTTTGTGTTTACGATACAGTACTGTTACAAGCTTTCATTACAATATAAATTAAAATAAAATCTCCTATTTCAGTGGAAACCCGAACGGATTTGCCAATAACTCCGCAAGTCGTCAAACCACCCATCCCCTCGGCGCAGGGCGCTGCCTCGGTGCCGCCGGGGCCGCGGGCAGCTGTACCGTCCACACGGGCGGCTGGCCAGCGGAGAGCCCTGCTGTTCCCCCGGCACGGCACTGCCACGCTCTCACGGTGCCGGTGGGGCTTCCTCCCACGTGTCCTCCACCACGATTACCGTGAGCGGTTCCCTCTGTAGCTCATGTGGGTTTGCAGCCCCTCGGCCACCTCGCCACGCTGCAGCGGTGACCTTCCCGGGCACACAGAGGCTGCCGGTGACACCGGTGCCCGGGTTCGCCGCGGCAGTTTGCTGCTCCAGGATGCGCATGGCTCCCTGCTCCCTTGAAATTTCTGAAGGTCTCGCCTTTCTAGTGCTGCTAAATTCCAAGGCGTATTTGTACAGTAACTGGGTCAAGGAATAGTCAACAAAAAAGTTATGTCTGTGTTTACCCTGGCATTATATATCTAGCTTGAATTATGCATGAATTAAAAAAAGTCAACACGAGCGACACAGTAAACACGTTCGTTTGCCAGCAGTTTGAAGAGGGGGGATCAAGTGGGGGAATTGTGCCGGGAAGCTTCCCACAGCGCTGGAGTCACAGATGGAGCGGTGCCGTGGGGCGCCAGGATGCAGGCGCCGTGCCGTGCCGTGCCATGCCATGCTGTGTTGTGCCGTGCCATGCCGTGCCGTGCCACAGGGCCCAATGCACAGGTACCACCAGGGCCAGAACCGAACCGGGAATGAGGCTGCGGAGCATCCCAGCCCGCGCGGCAGCTTCGGCGCCCGCCTTTGCACGTCCGCAGTGGCACTTGCGCTGTTGAGTTTATTTATGGCTTGAGCCTGGCTTTAATTGTTTCCATCTTGTATGTTTTGGCCATTTAGCGTGTGTCTGATTTGTCACATAGTGCTGAGGATGTTTTGGTAACTAAGCGCTACAAACATTATTTATTATTATATTTCAGCCAAAACAAGCATTACTCTAATTTATTTATTAATCACTTTTCAAATTCAAAGGAAACATCTGTGCAGATTTGCAATTAAGTGGGTTTATGGCTCGAGCGAGATTTCCCTAGAATTCCTATAAATAGATCCAGCGTTTATTCCTCATTGTCTTAATATTTCTGAACAATAATCATCACATTGATAATCCTTCCAGCCTGCTGTAACCCGTTCGCAGCCCTGAGACCCGGCCACATCCCGCTGGGAGGATGCGGCGATGCAGAAGTGCTGCTGCCCCTCTCCGATGGCATCCCCGCCGGAGCGGCTCTCGCGGGCAGACTGCCGGCAGGCTGGAAGCCTTCTCACGCGAGCTTGGGTGGTTGAACCAGCCCCGTCCCTGCGGCCGCCTCTGGTCACCCCAGTGATCCCAGGAGCATCGCTGCTGCTGTCTGACCGTAGGTGGGCCCCAGGACCAGTCTGCAAATCCTGAACCAGGGCTAAAGCCCAGAGCCCCCCAAGCCATCGGCACGTCAGGCATGTCCGTGTGAAACTGGTCTTACTCCGACCTGCCTCCTAATTAAGCCCCAGCGTGTCACTAATCCATCGCAGCTTGAAGCCTCCTCTTCCCCATGGAAGCGCTAAGCTTTGCTAACCAGCGCCCCGCTTTCCCGCAGCCTTCGGGGCGCTCCGAGCTCCCCGCCGCTCCGCACGACTGTTGCTGTACTCCTGACAGAGCCCGGAGCAGGCTCCCCAAAGCGCCACGTGCCATTCACCATTTGGTACGGGATATGTATGATCTGACAGTGTCCTCGGGGACAAAAATTATAAATGAGGTGTTACGACTCAGCAGTTTCATCCAGTTCTCAAACTTAATAGATTTGTTAATGATAAATATATTAATGCCATTAGCATTTCAGGGAACGAGAGGATGATGGAGCGCAGGAGAGACCTCAGGACATGCAGATGGCTTAATTGCAAGGCAATGACTTTTGATAGGTGGCAACGTGCTGCCTGCGCTTGAAGAGCAAGTGAACACCTTGACCCGAAGGACGTAGCTCCCAGGCCAAGAGTTTTTTGGTCTTGCCCTGGCTCTGGCGTGAGAGGAGCATCTCATCTCATCATCTCATCTCATCTCATCTCATCTCATCTCATCTCATCTCATCTCACCTCCCCAAGCAGGCGGCTGCTGCCATCCCACACCGCCGGCAGCCGCAGTCCTGGCCACGACACCAGCAGCCCCGGCTGCATCTTCAGAACTGTCACGCCTGGGAGCTGAACTGCTTCTAAGGACGTTGGGAAACAGGCTCCGTATTTCAGCCATTTCTTCCATTTTGCTTTCGGGTCTATAAATCACCCTCTTTCAGCAGGAATTTCCATATTCTGGCTGTGCTCTGCTCTGGCAGTCATCTCCTCGAGCCGGGCTCTAACCTGGTTTGCTACCCGCAGATGCAAGTAACACGTTTAACCTTTTTTTATGAGGCGTATTTATTGCTTTCAGGGGCTACCCTTTCCCAATCTCCTCCAAACAGACATTTGTCTTTTCGAGGTTTCCAGTGTTGCCAGGGCAAAGCCTGAGATCAATACAGCTCACATTGTTTCGGCTTTCCCGACCGCCAGATCCAGATTGGATTTAAGCCGGGCTTCGTCCCCCGTTTACTCTTTAAGCATCCCAAGACGGCGCGCGCTCGCACAGCTTTATTGACTGCGGTGGGGAAAGTGTGATTTATCCTTACTGATCATCCGTTCGATTTGCCCAAAGGACCCACTCCTAGGCATGGTGGTAAGTAGGACTATAAACGTATTTCATACTCTTCTCCTGCAGCGGAAGAGGTAAAATACAGAGTAGATGGCTCTATTATATCAGCTTCTGGTTATTCTCTCTAATATTTATTTCAGAAGTCCTGTGCAAAAGCCACTTCATGCAGGGAGGAGATAAACCTGCTTTTGAACTAATTACAAATCACTTTTATTGGCAGTGCCGGCAACCGGCTTTTGCCTCGCCGCGTGGTAGCTCGGACCTGTTTTTATACCGTCTTTCAGAAACGAAGCTGAGAAGATCATCCTGTCCACGGGAGCTTGCATTCCTCGTCCGGAGCCATCGGCAGCTGCTGCCCCAGGTGTCGGCACCTCTCTGGGCACGGCTCCCGCACCGTCCCGGTGGGTGATGTGAGAGAAGCCACATGCCTGGCATGGGGCTATCAGAGCTGACGCCGGCTCGCCGAGCTTTGCCGTTGGGAATGCTGGGGGAGAGCGCTTTACCGGGACACATCGTGCAGCTGCTTCGCCGTTTCGCCCTTGCAAGCCCTCACTCGAAAGAACCGGTGCCAGCACTGGAATTGCGAAAGAGCTGGCAAAAAAGAGGAGGGATGTGGAAGGCAGCCAGGTGGTCCGGCAGCCGCAGCCTGGCACCCTGCTCTCTGCCGGCAGCCCGGTGAAATTCCTCCGGGGCTGTCTCTGGCCTGTGCGCAGCCACAGCGTGCAGCTGGCAGGCAACAGCAGCGTGCACCTTGCGTGCAACGGCATCAGGCAGCTCGCGTGCAGCAGCAGCGCGTGGCTTGCGTGCAATCACAGCGCGCAGCTTGCGTCCAGTGGCAGCGTGAGCAGGGCGCCCGTACGTGTCCAGAGCTGCACGGGACGCCGGGGCCGCTCAGGTCCTGCTACTGGTAGGATGCACGTTATTGCTGCTCCGCGCTTGGCAGCACACGCAGGGTAGGAGCCAGCCCTGCCAGGGGCCTGTGTGCCAGCCACGGCCATCTGACCAGATGGGGAAGGGGACCCCATTTCGTTCGGAGCTGGGCTATTCGTAAATAATCTGCAATTATTTGCTTGCAGATCATTTCTGCACGAAGTTCTGTTTCCTCCCAGGAGAGGGCAATACCACACGCACGCCGGCGTGGCCGTCCTGCTGGAAAGGCTCCTGGCTGATGGACTTCAGAGACGCCTCTGGGAACGGAGAGCAGAATGGGACCGTGCTGCCTGCTTGCACGGCTCCTGCTGTGACCCCGCAGCGCGTACCGGTGGTCCCACTGTAGACAAATCAGTTTAAAAATCAAACCTTCGCTTGTCTCCACTGAAGATGGCTGGAAAATGCCAGAATGTACGTGCTTCATCAAATCACTAGAAAGTAAACCAGCTTCCTCTCAGGAAATCATCCCTTTCCCAGGTAGTCAGGAACAATGGTCGCTGGCATCCACCCAGCTCGCAGTCAACGGGCAAGCCTCGGATACGTGGCAGTGAGGTCTGATGCAAATTATTTGTGCAAAGCCGGAGGATTTCGTCTCAGGTGAGCTGCCAAAGTGGGAAGTTTTAATAAGTGAAGTCCTCTAACATAATTAACCAGCGAAGAGATTGGCCCTGGAAGGTTTAAGCACCACGGGCTTCTTGGCGCTGCAGACCAAGGGCTGAGAGCGGGAGCTGGGACTGTGGCCGGTCCCTCGCCCGGAGGAGCCAGAGCCCTCCCGGCCCCCTGAGCCAGCTGGGAATAGCGCGCTCGCCTGATGCCGTCTGAAGGGAAGGGCAGGCTCTCCCGCGCGCACAGAGCACCACAAACAAGCCGAGTAATTCAATTATCTGTACGAGAATGCGGGCAGAGGCTTGACCTGCGGCAAAACTCATTTCCCGCGGTGCAGGGCCAGCGCCTCACGCCCTCCTCCTAATTTCGGGGCCAGGAAGGGAGCCGTCCCGCCTGCCCTCTTTCTCTCATTTTTCTTTCAGATCACTTCCAAAGCAGCATGAGTGTGGTGAAAAGCCTTGGCGCAAGCAAAGCCCCCCGAACCATTCCCCAGAGGCGGCGTGGTCCACACTCCCCTGGAAAATTTCGGTCAGCAGAACGCCTTGAGCAAAGCGAGTCTGAAACGGCCCTTCCAGAGCCGGTTTAATACAGAACGGTTTGGAAGTTGATAAGCAGGAGCCCTGCAAAGCGCTCCAGCTTGGGATTAGCCCACGTTTGGCTGCAGGTTCCCGTCAGGCTGGGCGGGCGCGCGACAGCCAGTGCAGTTCATTGGCGTTCCTGACTGGCAGCTCCGCGCAATTCCCCAACAAGCGGAGTTTCTTAAAAACCCGTATTAAAGCAATCATGTTGTCTTCTCTCCTCTGCTCTGGTGACAGTTTCCCCCTGACACTGCCGTCGTTGGAAGCTATATTCATGTCACATCACGAGCACGGATCGGCTCCCTGGAGAGTCCTTCTTTACTGGGAAGTGGCATCTCTGTCGTGTAGTCCGGAGAGAAATCAATGAGAAAACTAGTCAGGGAGCAGCAGGCGAGGCTGGTAACTTGTTCCAGTTACACGGCCAAGCCTCAGTTTGGCTTGTTGAAGGGGAGAAACGGCAGAGGTGCGGACAAGACTGACGGCGGAGAGGAGGAACTGGGCGCCAGGGCTTCCCTGCTGTAGTGGGTCTGCGTTTTCCCATCCCACCTTCTCCCTGCCTGCATTTCCCAGGCAGCCGCTTCCCCCGGGACCGCAATATTTCCCGTCAGGAGGTCAGGTGTGCTTGGGGTGAATTTCTTCACGCTCAGCAAGTCTTTCTTGCAGCAAGAAAGGAAATACAAGAAAAACGACCAGATTTTCTCCTTCATTGAAACGGGTGAATATTGGCTCCTGATAGGTAAGACAAAGCGGGGATAAAGGGTCACAGTTCCATTAGATCTTCTTAATTGGGCTTTTTTCCTGAAAGCACAAAATCAATATTTTCATCTACACGTACCCAATAAGCTATTAGGGTCTCATCTAATAATGCAAATCTGGCCTTCGTGCGTGCAGACTGATGGGGTACAGGCAGCTGCCTGCTGCAGGCAGGGTGTTCGCAGGGTCCTGCCGGAGGCCAAGCCAAGGAGATGCCCCAGCCACGCAGCCGGGCACGGCCCCATGGCACGCCAGAGGAACGCCGCACGCAAGGAGCTGCCCGGGCCGTGCCGCAGGGATCGGGGCCATGCCGGCTGTTGGGAGCCCAGGCAGGTGCCGGTGGTGTGCGAGCAAGCAAAGACTTTGGTGCCAGAGAAAAAAGCCAATTCTGAGCCCAGCGTCTTCAATCAATATCTGCCAATTCCTAAGAAATTGGCCACCTTGAAGTAACCGATGTGACAAAATAGAGCCGATTAGAAAAATTAAACTCAGACCAAGCTGGAAAAAAGGCCATTCGGCTCACCGAAAACATTATCTGCTCTAATTGGAAGCTTTGTTTAATTTGGCTTTGAAATTGAATTCCTTTTCCTTCCCAGAGAACTGTTATTACCTTAATCCTCTGCTTTGAATAAGACCATTTATATGGTCAAATCCGGCTCGTCTGCAGCACGGCAAACTCACCGAGCGAAGCAGCGATTGCCCTCTTCTGTGCCGCGGGCGTAGGGCAAGCCACGTTTGTCAGGCCCCTGCATTATTTCCTCATGTCGATGCATTTTCACCCTTTTCGGTTTGCCTTTCCTTGGTAATTACATTGTTCATGAGAAGAGTGAAAGATCTCTTTTACCTCCGTGCTCCTGCCGAGGCAGACACGGGCACTCTTCACGCTCCCCATTTGCGTTCAGAGCGGCAAAAGGGGAGCGAGCGCAGGGAGGGGAGGATTTGCAACCCGGCACATCTTCGAGCAGGAGGCTGCAGCCCTGTCCCTCCGCGGTCCCTGCTCCAGCCGGGGCTCGCCGACACCGGGTGCCCCGGGGATAAGGAGCCCGCCCTAACGCGCCCAGGGCCGCTGCCGGTTCGGGGTACAAATGGCAAAGAGGGTTTTCCCGTCTCCGTACCAGCTCGTTTCGCCAATTTTAGCCGGCTTGCTGTAGCGTAGCTTATTTGCAGAACGGCAATAGAGGGAAGACAACAGCGTAATGAAGGCATTGCATCCCAATTTCCAAGTGTGGCCAACAAGATCAACCAGGCACTTTGGAAAAATCAAGAACTTTATCTCCAATCAGCCAGCTTTTATCTGCGTAGGAATAAACAAGGCTGGGGAAGCTAGTGGTAGCAACAGCTGCGTCGTACGTAAGCCTGAAGCCAGACCCTTCTGCTGGAAGGAAATCATTGGTCTCAGAGAAATTCTGCTTAGGCAAAGCCATTTCAATTACCTGGCAGATGACGATGAGTGCTGGGAGAGGTTAATGGCTCTAAAATATTTAAAGGGAAGGTGTTTGCCTGGGCTCACCGTAGTTTGTCTTTCATTTACCCAACAGAGGGAGATGATGTGAGAAACTAAGCGGCAGGCAGCTGTGACCATCCCAGCCTGCTCCGGCGTCACCTATTGGGCCGACCCGCTCGCCAGGAGGGTGGCGAGGAGCACCCAGCTTCAGGGTGAAAGGCAGAGGCGGCTCTTGCCCGGCAGCGTTCCCGCCAGTCACACCAGCATTAACTGCGGCTCCTCCTGGCTCCCGGAGCGCGTCAAGGGCTGCGAGCTTTTCTTGGGGATTTATCTCTAACGCGGCAGAAGTCAGGCACTTTGTGGAGCCGGGTAGGTGAGACATAAAAGGGAGTTACTGTAAGTGAGGAGCCGCTGCGCAGTGTGCCCAGGGGCACCGAGAACCTGGCCGTTCAGTTTAGTGCTGTAATATTTCTCCCTGGCGGAGAGAGCGGCCTCCTGAAACCGCCCGTCGTGCTGCCAGAGCTGGGGAGCAGCGGAGCCGCTCGCTGCCGGTGGGGTCGAGCTAGGATGCTCCTAGCATGGCCAGACGCAGACCTTCTTCTGGGGTGCGGGAGGGAGCCCTCATCTCATTTCCATCTAATTTCGAGAACAAGAAAGTTTATTGCGGGATGTATTAAATAAGGTATTAGTGAAACACCGGCTCTTGATGAGCACCGTACGCCTGACTGGCCCCCAGCCCGTTCCCCAGCGGCGAGGTGCGTACCCCAGACGGGTGCACGTGGGAGGGGAGCAGCCTCAGCCTGGCCACCCGTGGGGTGGGGAGCACCCGACGCCCAGCCACGGGGCCGCTCGCAGCGCGCTATCAAAGCCTCGGCGTTGATCACCGCAGTGGGTTGCTCAGTGATCGGCTTTGGTTTTGCAAGAGCTTTGATCACGATACCTCAGCTGTGGGAAATGTGTGGTTCCCTTTGTTTCGGTTAACTTTCCTTTCTTCACTTTCATCCTCATAAATAATTTATTCTTGTTTGTTCTATTCACTTTTATATTTTTGTTTTCTTCCCCATTAAAATGCTCCTTCTCGGTGCAGAAACCTTGAAGTTCTCCCTCCCTGTCCTCAACCTTTCTGGGGAAACAAATTCCTCCCCGGTACGGTCGGTCGCGGGGAAGGAGACGCTTACTCCCTCACTCCCAGCCGCTCTTTGCAAAGCGCGGGCCCCGTGTGAGCCCCCCTCCCTGTGCACCCCAGGGTGCAGAGCATCTCTGGGCGCACGAGCAGCAAGAACGCGCGGGTGAGAGCTGGTGCGCTGGATACCGGGCAGGAACACGGCTCCGTCAGGAGCTGACCACGAAGATGAAACTATTTCTGGCGTTATAACAGATTCCGCTTTGGATATGCTGGGTCAAGAAAAGCCTTCTCTAAGGAGGGATTGCTTCTCTGATGTTAAAAAGATTTCAAATTTTCAAAGCAGAGCACAGATTCGGTGGACAAAAATGCCCTCATGCACAGCTGCTGAGGAGGTCTTTCAAAACCACAGCATTGCTTGACCCCTGTCGTAACAACGGCGGTCCTTAGCCGGCTTTTCCTTTCCCTTTCCATACAGCAGCTTCTTTAGCGGCTCTCTTTTTCACAGAGCTCTATTTTTTACCTTTTGTCAATATATTTGTCCCCGCTGAAAGATGGATTCTATTGTATTCACCCTTAAATGAGTCCTCCAAAAATAAACAAGGTGCATCCGCCCTTCCCCGTTGTATCTGCCAAACCCACGGCTGTTTCCAGGTTTAGTAACTCCACCTGCGTTCGCATTAGCACCTGGGTGGCTTGGTTGGGGGTATGCTGTGATGGCAGCAGGTTTTCCCACTTTGGCGATCAGACCTCAGGCTTTAAAACCCCCAGGTGAGCGCAGTGGGTCTTCTCTCTGGGATGCTCTGTGGCTCTCATTCTGGGATGTGAGGCTGGAGGCTGGCTATGCTCTGTCGACGTGTGTGGGGAGCAGAGGACCAGCCTGCGGGGAAAAGAAGGGCTGTTTGCCTTCTTGGATGAACAGGTCATCTACAGCCCTTCACAGGAATCAGAAAGGTAATTACTTGGAGGGGAAGTGAAATACCTTTGTGTTAGGAGGAATCATTTGTTCTAGGGTAGCAAATTGCACTGTTGCTACTATTATTACTTTGATGGCAGCACCCAGGGCCCTTCTGAGGAGGGAGGTGCTGCTCCTTGCCTTGGTGAGCGTGGTGTCTCTTGTGTCCTCTAGTTACCACCAATATTTACGAGTGTATCATGGAGAACTGAGTGTGCTTTTGGGTTTACAGAGGCTCAGTGTGTCACCTCAAGCTACCCAGTGCAATAAAGGGGTGATTAATGATTATTATCAAACATGTCAATGATGTGACTTACCCCAGAGGATCTGGGACTGCTCTTTAAACTACTGTCCCTAATCCTGCAGTCAAGGAAAGGACCCATGAAAACTGACTGAGAGTGAGTCTCGCCCCTTGTATGCCATGAAATAGTGCCTGCAAGGCTGCCTCTGGGGAGATGTTGCTCTGACTGCAGCTTCTGCCTGAAATTTCTGGGTCAGGGTTATTGATTGGGATCATTAACTGGCATGGCTTTGTGGGGGGTGGAGACATGGAGCTCTGTGCTGCTGAGGTGCCTTCGTAGGTGCATCTCCGCAGCAGCCTGCCGAGGGTTTAGTTCTGCATCTGTATGAGTCTCCTGGAAGATGCTGCTGCTGTGTCATTGCCTTTGCTCTGTCCCTCTTCCACTGCTTACAAATACCGGGGTGAGCCTCCTTTCCCCGCCTCCACCTATGCGCTTGTCCCAGACCCGGTGTGCTGTACCCAGCTCCCCAACTACCGCCTTGGGTGTAAGCACCCAGCATCGCTGCGGGTCCTCAGGGCTCCTGGGGGACCTGGAGAGCTGGAGCATGAATGTGAGATGCTGTTACTGATGTGCCTGTGCAGGGGGTCTCAACCTGCGACCCTGAATAAAGCCGGGACGGCTTTACCTTCTCCCACAGGAAAGGGAAGAGGCAAACCCTGCTTGTGAAAAGGCACGTTCATTTGTAGGGAAACTTCATATCTATGACTCTCATGGCAAATATATTTCAAGCTGAAGGGCTTATGGCAATAATAACCTTCAGATTTGTCTCTTTTTCTGTACCACTGTGGGATTTATAACATCCAGAAAACAGTCAAGCCCAGGATAGCACCTTAACCAACACGTATTATGGTGGTTCACACCGTGTTACCCTCCCTGCATATTTTCTGTAGTAATCGGATTTGACTACTTCCCTGCAAATTGACAGAGCTCGCAGGTTGGCACATAAGCAGGCACAACTCTTTGAATTAAAAATAGTTCTCCGTGTCAGGGCTCATCTCGGTAATCAGCATTGCTGGGCAGCTTTGATCTCAATCCCATGCGAACCACGATGGCTTTCCAGCTCCGTGCGGCTCTGGCGTTGCACAGGCACGTGCACCGGGTGTGTGCGCCGAGCATGAGCAGGGGGTTGTGAGTGCGTGCAGGGACGGGTGGGCTGCTAAACCTGCCCGAGGGACACGTTGCAAGTCCTCGTGCCTCTGCGATATGCCAAAAACTCCTGTTGATTTGAGGGCTGGGGATCAAGGCTGAGACCTCCAGAGTCACATGAGGGACTTGAACTTCCAGATCCCATTACAACGAGTGGGCTCGCTCAAAATGAGCCATCTGAATCCTGGGGAACCAGCAGGTGGGAGCCTGAAGTGATGAGAAAGCGGGGACGGCCGTGATGGGGCTCGGTTGCCTGCGGAGGGCGGGAGCAGCCCAGCACACTGTGGGATGCTGCATTGTGCATCGTTTCGGCTGTAAGGGCAGTCCCGGCTCTGGCGACACGTGTGCGCATTACTGGTGCATCAGGCTAACCCCCGGTGTGCAGCTTTCCAGACACTGCCATAATTCTGCTGCTCAGGGTGACGAGAGCTTTAGCCACCTGGGAAGCGGGGAAGGGTCTCCCGAAGGAGCCCTCCTCGGCTGCTTGTGGGAAGAGGCTCTGTTTTGGGGAGGAGCAGAGAATTTCTCACGTCCTGAGCTCCAGTCCTATTTGTGACAGGCAAAGAAAAGGCACTTCCAGAACCCAAACTTGCAACTGCAAATTTTTCAGAAGTGGTGGCTGGTTTGAAGGAAATTGGAATTTCTTAGCCTGGAGGAGGGAGGAAAGACAATAGATACAGCTCAGTTAAACAGTAATCACAGGTTGAGGAAAAGAGCTGAGAAATTTAAAGCTAATTAAAAGTATCTGAGGTTTTCTAAAACCACTTCTAAAGCAGGCAAATGGAAATAACCCACTGGGTGATGATGAGCTTTGAATTCTGTTAAAAATCGCAGAAGAATAAATTTAGCAAATCACCAAGAAAAGCTAATGCAGCATTGGAGCTACAGCACACAGTCAGGGCTGGTAATTCTCCAAATTCCTAACAATTATCCATTTCGGGAGTCATTTCCACTTATCTTACCTCACCTTAAAACCTTCCTGTTGAACTCTGCCTATGATTAATCCTCGTTCGTGCTCACTGTTCTCTGTTCTCCATTATTGCTTTCCCCCGTTTCTCAGCGTGGCGACATCCATCCTCACCTACCTGTCCTTTTTCCTGCTGCTGCTCTGTTTAAGAAGGATTAAGCTTTTGGTTGCAGGGGGTTTTGCCTTGTGTTGCTGCGGCATCGCAGAGCTGTCTGGCAGCTGTTTGAGATGTCTGGGGCGGCTCAAATTCCTTCCAGAGAGCTGCAGCCCGGTGCTGTCCCGCGGCATTCCCCGACAGGCAGGATGCTCCTGACAGCAGCATCCTTTCGGGAGGGCAGACTTCGGTCTCGACCCCAACCAGACGTGCGGGTGAGGATAGCAACTTCTGGCTCTGGGAGCTGACATATGAGCGCTGATATCATTTTTCTGAAGGCAAATGGAAGTGGGAATTTTCCAGAAGCTGTGTTTTTTAAAGGACAAATGCAAGACAGAGGAAAATGTCGAGTGAGCAAGGACGCCAGCCTCGAGATGTCCCAGCGTCCCTGGCCGTGGCACGTGGGAGACACAGGAGCTGGGGAATGGGGAGGGAAAAAAAATGTGATGGCATAGTAGGGAAGAGGAGATAATGATAATAAAAAGGGAAATGAAATAAACACAAGAAAAAAAAACCCCAAGCTGCATCTCAATAGACTGTAGGGTTCAATGAGCAGCTGGGACAAAAAAAAAATGCAAGCACTGCGCTTCCTGAATAATACAGTGATGGGAGTACAGGTGATAAGAAGGCGACCGAAGGAAGGAAGGAGGAAAAAAAAAAATAGAAAGGAGAAATTACTGAAGGGAGAAACCTGCAGGTGATGTGCTTTTTTGCTATGCTAATAAAGAGATGAAAGCAAATGGAACAGGAACAGAGACTGGCAAAAGTCTTTCTTTTGTTGGGAAGAATAAGAGGATAAATGTTTTTAACATTTATGAAGTAGCAAAATAAAACAAAGAAAGGCTCAGAACATCAAGCTCGTAGATGAGGAAATTAAAGTGCATAAAATATTTATTCGTTTGTGCTTAGCGGCTGTCAGCCACGCATGCATTGGAGAAATGGTATGTTTCTAGGCACAGTTTTATTCTTGCTCCTATTTTTTCCTCCTCTCCCAGAGATGAACAGGAACAATTTGGTAAATAGTAGCTGAACGCTCAGCTCGTTTTCTACATTCCATTAATGTTTCATTTCTTAATACCCTCGAAACAAAAATGGGAAGTTGGTATAAAGCATTATTCTCCTTTCAAATCACGGTAAAAAGGAGTGTGGTTCCAGGCCAGTCATCAAGATTATAAACTGGCGTCTGTATTAAAATGGGAACGTAGTGCTGATGATACGTGCCAGATTGGAAGCGGCCCTTTAATGAGCCACGGAAAGAGAGATGTAATGTGGGGTTTTTCGCGTCACCAGCTCTCGCAGTCCCGGCCCAAGAGGACCGTTTCTGGAGGATGCTCTTGGCTTCTTGGCCTCTGAATATTTCACCCGATGTCCTCGCTGACACAGCGAGCAGGTTCTTCGGTTCAGGCGACTTATCGGTTACTGCACTGGAAATGAAAGCAACTTCTCAATTACGGCTGTGGGCCTGGATGACTTGAAATGGCAGCAGAGCACAGCGTGTTCCCGAGAGCTTCATTAGATGCTTCTCACAGTGGTGCTACGGGGACAGTGCCACCAGCACCTGGTGCTGTGCTTCCAAACTTGGACACCGGGGGCAGGGGCCATAGGGAATGGCTGGCTCTGTGGAATCCCCACCCCTCCCTTCCCGTGCATTTCTGGAAGAAATCCAGCTGCGTGCGGTGGGCGAGAGCGAGGCAGAGATCACTGCACAGGGTGGCTTGTCCCGTGGCTGGAGCACTGTGCCATTGTGGCCAGGCAGGGGATGCATCTGCAGGGGACCCATCTGCAGCACCCAGCTCCCGGCGCTGCCATCGGGACGAGCAGCGCCATGCGGCTTGGCAGCTCTCTGCACCGGGAGAGCGGCGCAGGTATGGTTCACTCGCCAGTAGCTCGTCCTCATGGTCTGCGCGGCAGCGCTGGCCCCAGGCAGTGGGCATGTCAGCCTCTGGCCTATTGCTAATTGTAATTTGTTTGATAGGGAATCCCGGGTGCTCCAGTGACTTGGCTGGCACCGCCCGCTGCCTGTCAGATGTGTTTAGTCTCCAACAGCAGCATCTAGAATTTACCAGCCCTGAGCTAACTTGCTACTCCTCTTGTTCAGCAAATATTTCTTTTCAAACACCAAGCTGCTGCTGCCCATGTACCTGCCTGCTTGTCTAGTATTTGGGAACCCTGCGGAGCTGGGGTCCCGGGTCGGGCAGCCGGAGCTTCCCGGGAGCTGGGTGGGCTCCAGCGCGGGAGGCAGGGAGCTTCCCGGGAGAGGACCGAGGGTGCAAAGGGCATGAGCCTGGGTGCGGAGCTGTGCAGGCAGAGCGGGGCTCCATCTCCCTCCTGTGACTGGCCTGGAGGGATGGCACGGGTGGCTGGAGCGCGAGGACCTCCGGCTGGAGGAGGCGGCCGGGTCTGGAGATGTACCTTCACCGGCAGTGCTGCGTGGGGGGAGCTGCTTTGTCCTTCCAGCCAAGGTCGGGTCGGTGTCTATTTCTGCAGAATTACAAGCGCTAACGTTATGTTACATGTTTCCCCCGGTCTCCTGGGATTAACGGAAAAGCTGCTGGCTAGCCCAAGGGATTTTCTAAATCCTACCCTTCCAGGAAGGATATCGCAGGAGAACAGTGAGTGAGCCTTGGCCAGGGTGGGAAGCGCGGGAGAGCCTGCCCTTGCCTTGTGCATCCTTTGCAGCATTCTGGAAAGCACGGAGATGCCAATATTAATTTCATTATGAAGCTCAAAACCCCCTCAATCTTGGCTCTATCAGAAATGATAAATTCTCGGAGAATTTTTTAGTCTGGGTATTATGGTTTCCAGTGAGAAACTTGGATAATGTAAGCTAAAATCAATTCATTGACTTCAACTGGGATCTGCCAACTTATGCCAGCTGAAAAGACGGTCTTTTTTTGTCTTCTGGTGACAATTTTATCTAAATAAAGCTGACCCAGCCTGAAGGAAACGAGGAGAAGCCTATAACCACAAGCAGCAGTTTGCTGCATACCCAGATGATGCAACTTTCATCTCTGATGCGGGATCAGAATTTTCTCAGAGAGAGAAAAATAGAAGCAACAATTTCTCAGGATCACCACTGAGAAATCACTTTAACAGCTTATAATGACACTTTATGGAAGGCGCACACGAACCCCCACATCACCGCGATTACAGTATTTCTGAACCGCGGGTGCTGCGGTGTGCATCCTAATAATGGTGCCTGACGGGAAGCCGGGCATCGCGGAGAACTGGCAAGCAGTCACCCACGGAAACACGCTGCTGGGTCCTCGCCAGCCGTGGAAATCGAAGAAAACCCACCTACGGGGATGGAGCTCACAAGTGCAAGGGGGGTGTAATCGAACTGCGTGTAGATTTAACTATACGGGGAAAACGGCCTGTTCTGGAAGAAGTCTTCTGTAGGATTTCCTCCAGATTCCCTCGTGTCTCTCCAACGGTGGTCGAGAGCAGTAAGCAGTGTTTTGTGTATTTGATGGGCTGTTGCAAGGTGCTGCAGGGGTGCCCCTGCGCCCGCATGGCAGGGGGGTGAAGGATGTGTGCTTTGCCTGTTGGCTACGCTAATTCTGCCTGTGTCGCCCTCCTCTGAAGGCTGTGGTGTGCATCGCGTCTTTGCTGGGCTCCAAAGCCCTTCGTATTTCCCCCGTGGCCTTCGCTGTCAACGTTCTGCACATAGACGCTCTCGCAAGCCATTGCACTTGGTTCAGTCGCTGCTTAATTTAATCCTCTAATTTAATCAATACTTCATGGGCCAGGTCTCTGTTTTTAAAAAAAAAACAGAAAACCTTCTAGTCTTTTTTTTTGATAGCTTTATGCAGGTATTATTAGGTTAATGCAATCACCGGTGATAAAGCTGCCCTCCATTTAATGAGGGAGCAGCCTTGTTCTGCATGTCGTGGAAGGGAGGGGAGCCTGGAGAAGAAAACCACGCGCTGCCGGAGTTGGGTACTTGAGACGTGACTGCTGGCATCGTCAGGTTCACAGAGGTGACCCTTTCTGTTGCAGAAATGATGGGAGGCACCAGCAAGGACTCCACCTCCTCTCCAGATGCTCCACATGATGAGAGCGAGAGGCGGGACACGCTGCGGTCTCAAGAGGCAAGGAAGGATGGAGAAAGGTAGGAGGGTGGAGAGCGCGGCGTGGTGAGGAATGCCGGTGGAGGCAGATTAAATGGTTTCCCCAAGGTGGTGCGGCACTTACAGTGGGGAGCATGGTCTCTGGGCATGCAGCGAGAAGCCGCTTTTCCTTGACGGAGCTCTGGTTGTGCCAGGGCACTGGTGCAAGCCTCCCAGCCGCAGGCTCTGCCCTCCCGGTGCCTGCCGGTAGCACCGATGGAGCACGTGCTCAGTGCTGGCGCTCGGCTTAATGAGATGATGCGCCTGCTCTTGATAAGTATGAATCCTGCAGCAGTTGTTCCATCTTTAATCAAATTTGTAGAGCCTCAGGCCATTCATGGGGAAAAAAGTGTTTTCCATCTGTAATAAGGGGAAAGTTTGGCTGTCAAGGGGCGCAAATCCTGGTAACGATGTTATCCTTTCTTGTTGCATTTTACTACGAATTTCTTAAGAGTCATCTCAACAAAGTAATGATGCACGTAGAGGATTTTTTCAAGCTCTATAAGAGGGCTGGTAAACGGTCACGGCAGCCTGTGCTTCCAGGGCTTAGCGGTGCGTTAGGGTGTCTGCAGCTTTCCAAATCATGCTGCGCAAAGCAGGCGGGGAAGCCTGCTCATACGGAACCGTAGTGCGGATGGGTTTTGTTTAAAGGGACAAACGTGCAGAGGGCGAGGGGGGGAGCGGCGTTGCCAGCTCCTCGGAAGGAGCTGCTTTGCCACTCCTTGGCCGTGGGGAGCAGCGGGCTCCTAGCTCCGGGGATGCTGCGGGGCTGGGACTCTGAGACATGCTTGACGCTGCGGGTACTAATCCTGGAGCGGTGTGGGGCTGAGATGGGGAGCTCACGCAAATCATGCGGAGCAAGAGCCGTGGTTCTGGCAGCTGCTTGCTGGGATTTTTTGGTCCGAGATTGCACGTTTGCAGGTGGTCCTTGCCATCTCTGTCTTCATTGATTTGGGAAAATTGTCCTGGTTTGCCCGTAAGTGCTAGCACTTTGGTTGTGTTGCACCTGTGCTGGAGAATACCAGCCACAGTGAAGCTAGCCAGGAAATAAACCCCCAAAGAAGCTACAATAAGCACCAGGAGGGTGATAAAAAGCAACAGAAACATCTCTACCTTCTTATTTTTTCAAGAAAGGTCAATTGACTCCATGCCACCTTGGAGCCCATAACAAAATCGATGATACTTCATCTTTAATTTGATTTTTCCATTCAATAAGGGTGGTAAACCTCAGTGTCACTGTAATTTTACAGAGTACTGTTAGATAACAGGAGAATATCAAACGTGAAGATTATGTGCGGTATCAGTGGCAAAATATTATACCCAGCAATGATTTAGAAGAACGTTAATGTCTCGGGCACGCTATAAGACATGTCATGAATTGGACAATAAGCTGTCTCGTTCTTCAAATAACTACTCACGGGCTGACATCTGGCTGTTGGGGCGGCAGATTGGCGCCCGCGGAACCCAACACCCCATCCGCAGCCCCTGACCTGCCCGCATTTCTCCCGAGGCAGGCACCTCCGTTCTCCTGTGGCTAATCCTGTGTGTCGGTGAGGCGGGCGGGTGACGCGGCCAGAGGAGTGACGGATGCTGCACATTTTAAGCAGGTCGATAACAGGATCGGTGTAGACCACGGTTATTTTTGTGTTTAATTCACTGAATAAAATGAAACAGGTAAATCACTCAGAGGAGATGTGAGCTGATGTTAATAGGCACATTTGCAGCACTATCTAAAAATGAGTTCTCCAATTACTGACTCATGCCATCGTTTGTGCTCCGCGGCACGAAGCCTCCGTGGCGCAGCCCTCCCCGCCAGCATCCCAGGGAGCAGCCCCTGGGCTCCAGCAGTGAGGGGGCTGGGGCTCACCGGCTCAGGGCTCTGCCAGGGCGATGCCCGGACCCTGGCAAGGCACAGCAAGCGCTTGCCATCCCCGCAGAGGTGCAGGGCGTGCTCTGCTTTTCCGTGGCCCCGCAGGAACGGGGCTGAGCCAGCAGAAAGCAGCAGGGCTGGGCAGCTCTTCCAGGCTGCGTTTAGCAGCAGAGGGGCTGGGAAGCGAGCAGTTGGGGTGCCCGTGGCAGGCAGGCAGCAGTCTGTTCGGCTGTCTCTGCTCCTGCAGCTTCCCCCCAGACGTTTGCATTGTGCGTGGCCCAGGGAGCTCAGCTAATTCGGTGCTGCGGCTGCCGAAGAGCCCGTTCACCCAGGGCTAATAGCAGGTAGCAAAAAGCACAGCCACTAACAGCCGCTGTGGCTGAGGACGAGAGGCTCCCGGATAAGCGTGAAATTGGATCAGCGCGGCCGTTTACCAGCGAGTGACTCCTGCAAGAAGCCGTGGTGTGCCTGGCTCCCCGCAGAGGAGGCTGAGCTGGCGTGGAGGCTTGCTTACGGGGAGGCACGTTTGCCTTGAACTGCCCTGGAGGAGCCTCGTTAGAGCAATGGGCGTCTGTCCAGGATGAGAGAAGAGATGAGAGACATAATCAAATGATTATGGCTGCATTTCGGTGCTGTTGCTATCACCTCTGGCTGTGAGCGAGCCCGCCTGCAGTGCTGCCGGCTTCTGCCGGGCTCGCTGCCTGCCCGCTTTGCCTGTGGGCCGAACGTGCTTCGCGGGGGATGTGGCAAATTGGCTGAGCTGAAGGGGCAGCAGGCAAAATGCCAAAGGATCGGGAAAAACTTCTGTATCCCTTCTGCTGAGTAAACCACCTTGTGGTGCCCCAAGGTGCCTGGCAGTGGGGTGCCAGGTGGGTGGCATGGGTGCCAACGGCTGCCGCCTCCTGCTCGTGGTGGGACTGGAAATATCCCCGGTGGTACGAGGCAGCCTGCGTCCCCCCACGCAGCCCAAACGTGCATAAGGGTGCAGAAGAGACATACGCACCCGTGCACCTACACTGCTCTATTTCAGCGTCTGTGCCAATTCTGCACAGCCACCAGATCAGAGGCAGGGTTTTTTTCTGTGACTAATCTTTATCCTGCTGCGCTTCTGGTTGCTGCGATGGAGGCGTTGCCGAGCTCTTCGGCTAGCTTCGCCGTAGAGGATGCGGCGCCTTTGTCCAGAAGAAATGCAGAAGCTTGGAAGCAGGGGTGGTTTAATCTCTCCCTCGTGGTTGGGGTGGGATGCGGGACCTCCTGAGCATCCTCAGCCCCGACCCTTCCCTCTGTGTGAGGAACAGCGGCGCCGGGGCGGACCAGGCGTTCGGATGGGTGCTGCGGAGCGCTCTGCCGGCTTCCCAGAATAGCATCCTATGCAAGGCCGGATTAGTCCCCGTGGAGCCTCGCCGCTGGAGCAGCCCTGCTGGCGGGCAGGCGCTGGCAAGCGCTCCCACCAGCATGCTGTGTTCCCACCTCTGCAGAAGGGAGAAGTAAAGGATCGGGGACCTGGATGACACAGCTGTCAACCCTTTTATTGGGAAGGAGCAGGATTAATCGCTCGGATCAGCAGAGTCATTGTGGCTTACTGAAAACAAAACAAAGCCAATTATTATTCGAAACTTGTCGGGGGGCTGTGGCTAATCTCATTACGGGCAGAGCAGCAAGGCACCGGGGAAATCTCACGGTGCCGATAAAGCGCTCGGCAGCCGCACAAAGCAATTACGGTGAAACCTCTGGGCCCCTCACGGGGACACGGAGGGGGCTCAGCCACTCCTTGGGGCCAGGCAGGGACTCGCAGGAGAGATGCCCCCAGCTGAGCACCCTCTCCCTGCGCTGCCTGCCTTTGCGGGGAGCCCCTTCTTGCCCGTAGCGCCTGGCGAGCAGCGCAAGGCAAGACAGGTGCTCTTCCTCAAGTCCTAGCGCCTTTTCCCACATCAATGTCTGTTTGCTGATGCCTGGTCAATGCGCAGCTCTGCAAAAAACCTCTGCCAGAAGCAAGCAGTTTGCTGGGGGCTGCGGGACCGGCCCCTGCGTGGGTGGCCCGAGTGGGCAATGTCATCCGCGTGGTCCCTTGCCAGGGACGGTCATCCAGAAGGCATCGGGCACGTAACCCTCTTAGCACTGCGGAACAAAGATGTCTTGTCCCAGAAGGTGGTAAAAGATATTTATGGGTAGCCGTGCAGGCTGTAATTGAATGGCATTAGAGTGGTGCTATTTTATTTTTTTTTTTTATAAATCTTAAATCATTCCACAGCTCTCGCTACTGTTTTAAATTGTAACTTGGCTTTTTAAAAGTTTATTGTGCACTAATTCATTCAGCCCCTTCATTTACATTCTGCTGACAGGGTACAAAATTGCTTCTTTTTTCATCCCAGAGAATTCCAGCTTTGGCAGCATATGGTGCCTTTTTGACTTAATCAGGATATTTCCTAAACTTCCATGGCAATAAGACGACATTTTTCAAGAAGCACCTGAGAGATGCCCGGGCGTTATTTGTCTCCCTGGTGCATGCGGTGCTTCTGAAGGACTTCCCATGAGTCGCTGGTGGTTGTGCACAGGCTGGAAGCCGCGGGTTGGGGCAGGGGTCCCTCCGGCATCGCTTGACCGCGCTCCCCGGGGAGGACCTGCAGAGCCCCTTTTTTGCCTCTTTTTGCCATTGTCAAAAATGCCCACGTGTCGTTCTTCCACCTTCCCACCCTGAAGGAGCCCAAAGCCTTCGGGGAGCCGCCGAGGAGAACTGGGTGCCCCAGCCCCATGGCAGTGCCCACCTGAGGGACCTGCCGCCACCGGCACATCGCTCGCGTGCCGTGGCTGGGGGCCCTTTGGCGCTGCTCTGCTGAGCCGGTATCATACCATTCCGTGCTGAAACGCTGTTATTTCGCTCTTCCAAACACCGTCAGAGCAAGTCACAGGAGGGATTATTTTTGGCTCTGTTCAGAGTAGTTACCTAGCAATTTGCAGGAGGCTTGGTGTTACTGGGTAGTTACTCGAGCCGTGCGAGCTGCTTTGCAGCGAGCAATTCATTTGTTGCATTTGGTTCCTTTTACTGCTCACAAATAGTCCAGACGCCAGCTTGGAGTCTTACAAATTTGTTCTCTGTTGGAAAGATTTCAGCCCCGTTGGTTGTTTGTGAAATATTTCCTCTGATCGTTGCTTTTGAGAGCTCGCCGCCTGTAATTCCCAAATCATGCCTGGGCTCGGTCCACCGGCATGACGCAGTGCCTTTTCTCTGCCCTGTGAAAGGAAGGGAAAACAGCAACGTACGCTGATACGAATGCTCTGCAGGACATTGGTTGGGAACCTCTTCCGATGTTTTGCTTTCACATTTCTCGGGTTGAGAAGAAATAACGTGCAAACGCCTTCCCCTTCCGGCTTCTCGCTGCCTGTGTTCCCATGCACGCGCAGCATCGCTGCTTTAATGAGCCATAAATACTGTTTACATTTGGCTTATTATCTCCAAGGTAATTTATGCTTTTTCGCTCATCCAGGGCGTTTACAGGCCTTCTGTTCCCTGCAGAACTTGAAGCGTTGCAGTGAAGAATTGTTATTATCCGGCTAATAAGCAATATTGATTGCTAAAAAGCAAACGAAGTCACTGCCTTCCATCCTCCCAGTGTCAAACTGGAGGGGAAGAGCCCCAGGGAAAATCCCAAGTGGTGCAGAACAGGGAAAATATCATCCAGGTGGCAAAGAGCTGTGGCGCCGTGGTAAATTCTTGAGTGTCTTAATTAGGAACAAATTAAAGATACTTCAATTCCATGTATAGCATTACCCACGTTATTAAATTACAGCTAAAAAGAGAGGGAGAAAACCTGCTCTAGACTTCTTCCTCTTGTGGCATCTCCTGTAGCTGTCCACGGTGCGGCGGAGGCTCCCAGGTGCCGGCTCTGCAGCCCAGCTTTGTGCCGCTGCCAAGGGCCAGTGGGTGCCCACCTGCTGCCCTGGCCATGATTTGGCCCAGCCAGGCTGGAGGAGGCAGCGATGCTGCTCCCTGCCGCAGGGTCTGCACGTGCTGCCCGCCGCCGCCAGCTTGCCCGCGTTTCATCCTCAGCCGGCGGCTCCAGGCACTCTGGCAGCAGCTTAATGAAGGCTGCACCGGCGGTTCCCTTCCCTTAGACCCCGCAGGGAGCAGCAAACCGGCCCCACGTCGGCACGGCACCAGGCAGTTCCTCACCGGCAGCGCCTGCCTGCCTGGCAGCCGGCACCTGACAGCGGAGCCTTGGAGTGCGAAATGCATTTGCATACGTTGCAGCACAGATGTGCGCTCAGCACGTCACGGGCGGCAGTTTCATATCCCCACGAAGCGTTTAGTGCGGGCAATAGCTTGGAGCTAGCCTAGCTCACAAGCGGCTTTCGAACAAGGCAGCACCTCGATGGGTGCCTGCGCCTCCGGCCAGCCTTGGCATCCTACCGCTACGGTCTGGGCTTGCAGATGCAAAAGTGAGGTTTTATTATCTGCTCGGTTGGTGACTTCTTGCAGCTTGGTGCTCACCCGGGCCCGGCACTCGCATGAGGCTGGGTGCTGCTCACCTGTCCCAGGGTGGCAGTGGCAGGAGGGAGCATCCCTGTGTCCTGGCAGAAGCCTGGCAACACGCGCAAACTAATGAAGCGATTACCATAGCTGAAGGACGCTCATCTAACCTCATCGACGTGGCGGCTGTGTCTGTTCTGCAGCGGGCAGCCTTTGTGCACGATGATGTTATCAGGTACGGCCAACGCTTTTCATGGGAAATGTGCTTATGAAACTTTGCCCCCGCGGCACGTAGATGTTTGTTAGCTCTATTATCCCGACCATTTTGTTCTCCAAAGTGTTGCAGAGAGGATGAAATGAGAGTGACGGTTCTTTCGGAGCTTCAGCATGCTCTGGATGTTTGCTTTAAATAGAATTAACCATGCAAATTGAATCATGTGAGCGTAAATTAGCGCTCATTGCGCTGGTGCTCTCGGTGTGGCTTAACCTACCATTTACCCCAAGACATCTGCTAAGTGCCATTCTTTCAAGTACTTAAACAGCACCTATTGCTACCAAAAAAACCCCAGCCCCACGGAACAACAAAGCTGCCGGAAAGCCTGCAATTATCATTAAAGGACTATTGTGCTTTTGGCGATGATAAAGCTGGCGGGTGAGGCTTTCCAGGGCTGCCTCTCCCACTTGCCAAGGGGAGGTGGAGCAGAGCTGGGGCTGGAGCCTGCCTGTTCCCTTCCCCTGGTTGCTCCAGCAGGTCCCCGGTGCACGACTACAGAGATTTTGCCTAAAGCCTGCTTGGTTTCGGGCAGGGCCCATACCCTGGTGAAGCTCCGCAGCACGAGGCACCGCGCAGCCTCCTAAGGGAGCGATTAACGGGGGAGAGCCAGCACAGCCCGCCTGGACGGGAGCTACCAGTTGTGCTGGGGTTTGGTACCAAGAACTGGAAATGTGCTGGAGGAGGAACGCTGCCCTGGGGCTGGGCTCTCCAGCCAGGGTTTCCACCCCATGCAAGACCTGGGGAGGAGACCACGCATCTGCCGCAGATTTCGGCCTCCGCTATCTCTTGCTGGAGTCGCTTCCTCTGCAGCCGATAAGGAGAGAGAGGACCCAAGGCTGCAGCGAGCGCGGCGTCGCTCCTGCAAGCCTTCTGCAGCGTGATCTATTATTTACGCAGTTATTTAAGCCCTTGTTGTCATAGCTGGGAGAATTAATGCGTTAACCTCTCAGAGAAGATGGAGTGCCAACAGGCTGGAAGCACCCGGCGCGGCGCCCTTCAGAGCGGGTTTGCTGCTGCAGACGAGACCGCAGCTGAAAGTGGAGGAAGGGTGGAGGGGGATGGCAACTCTGCTGCCTGAGCAGCTCGAAGGGTTCCCATGGATGCTCGGGCCCCTTGTGGGAAATGCGGCCACGATGCTCGCTGGCTTCTTGCACGATGCCTGCCCCCTTCCCACAGCGTGAGAAAATTCATTGCGGCTGGTATGAATAGAGCTGGACGTAATTCCTCCAAAGCCGTTATGCAAATTCCCAGCCATAATGACACATTGTCTTGTGTGATCCTGCGAACAGATGGCCCAAAGACAGGCTCAAGGTCTGAATTGGTCCTGGGCTCCTGCAACGTAGCTGGGAGCATATGGTCCTCGTAGGTTTGTGGTTTAGCCTTAATAGCAAAGTGAACCATTTCAGATGAATAAAGAAAAAAGAAGAGGAGAAAGCCCAATATTGTGATGATTCTGTAGTACTCGGACTCTTCTGAAAGGCGGAAATGGTCCCTCCTCAAACTCAGGTATCCTTCCAGCAACAAAGTTTTGCTGTTGATGATCCACAGACGCGAGCAGCTCCTCTCCTCTGCAGAAACCCAGGCTGCTCGGGCAGGTGCCCATGCCTGGGCACGTCCTGGGACGGCAGATGCCACATCAGCCTGGAGGAAAGCCTCCGTTAATACCAGATGCTCAAGCTGGCCGTCAAGCTCACGTTGCCCAAAAGCCTGGCTGTAGTGAACCCATCCAGCGTGGCACGCTGGCGGGATTTGGGTTTCGCATGGACGTGCTGGACTCTCACAGAGGTCTTGCCTGGGTATCACGGACCACGTGTATGGCGAGCAAAGGCTGGAGGACTCCGGTCTCATCCTTACTCCAAAAAGCAAGCTGCTGCCACCTCCAGCGCTGGTTCCCCTGCAATGTGGTGAAGCCGGGACGCAGGCAGGAGCGCAGTCCTGCTTGCAGCAGCGCTGCCTTCTGGCCAGGACGGTTCCTTCGGCTCCCCCGGTGTCGCTCCCGTCTGACGGCAGCGGTCCGCGTGGACTGAGCTCAGACCTGTTATTTATGCTACAGCTTCCCAACCGGCTCCAAAAGTACCAGCGGTGGTTTATAATTCTATTTGGCGCTTTGTTTTATTGCAAGGCTTCAGGAATTGCTTTGATAGATAGCTTCTTTTCTCCTGCTTGTCACATCTGTGCTGCATGTTTTGTCAGTTGCTGGTTTCCGACTTGGAGCCATCAAGAGGGGCACGGATTTTGGAAAATGGGGCATCGTGTGCTCATTTCTTATAGTTTTGTAAATCCATGAAGCGCTGGGTTTCTTCTCCGGTTTATCTCAACCTAAAGGTGTTTTGAAGGCAGCTCATCGATGCTGCTTGGGATTTCTCTAAGGACCAAATAGGAAAGTAATACGTACGGTGAAAGTGCTGAGCAGCAATGATTAATTCTGTTGGTTAAATATCATACAAGTATTAAACAGCGTATGCTGCCGTAACTGCCCCCCCCCCGACATCAGAAGAACTGCACCCTTCCCATCAGCAGATGAGCCATCGCTTCGAGGCCAGAATGCAGCATCTGGATGAAAGGGATTCTTTCTTTTAAAGCTATACTGTTTCTAATCAGTTGCAGGTCTGGGTCCCACTATTCGCCTAGAGCAAATTCTTTCTGTAATCTGAATAAACGGTCCCTAAGGCTCACAAGTGTGAAAGCGTGCGGAAGGGATTTTGGCGCCTGTGCAGCTGCCACGCGGTTTTGTGGTGCTGCAGACGTGGCCGCGCCAGGACCGGGCTCTGCCGGCTGCCCTGCTGGGAGCGGAGTAGCTGTGTCGGGGCTGCGCCGGCTGCTCCTGCGCGTTTTGCAGTGCTCCCCCCTTACAAAAATAACAAGCAGCAGCAGATGTTCCAGCTGATTTAGGTTTTTTCCCCGTGTTTTGCATTAGCGTAAACCAGCTCAGCAGGTCTGCTGGGCTTTCCCCGGTACGAGGCTGGGTGGAGCAGAAACCCAAAATTCAGCACCCCCAGGGAAATGAACAGCTCCGGGCGCGTGGGGACCCCGGGGGCTCGGGGCAGGGGCACGGCAAGGCAAAGGTGCCCGGCATTTTGGACTGGGAACAAAATAGGGTGCTGTGGAGTGGGTCCGTTAGTCCTCGCTGCAGCTGTCCCCCTGTAATGTCACCTTTCTCTCGTGTGAGCAAGCGCAGAGCTTGCTGCTGTCCCGGGGTTAGGCGTTAGGATGCTCTTGGAGGAAGCTCAGCCTGTTGCAGGGGACGTGAGTGGCCTTCCATTTCCTTTCAATTATAAAGTGGATTTGTAATTAGTTGATCCCAATATTTTCTTCAGGAGGGATGAAAAGAGGACAGTGTGGTTTCAAATCAGGACAGATGAAATACCAGGGCAGACGATATTTAACGGGGCAGCGCTGTGAGCTGCTTCCCCAGCCTCCAGGCTTCAGGGGAGCTCTCATCCCCGTGCTGGCGAGACCGGTGGCTGATGACTGGAAAATACCGCAGGGTTTGCATGTGTCTTCCACGCACCTGGTAGAAAGGGTTTTCTGACACCCTCAGCCTCAAAGAGAGCCAGGCCAGGGCCCACCTCACCCCTTCCATCCCCTGCCCTCCGGCTGAGGCTGGGCAACCTCTTCCAACCCCTTCCAAGGGGTGCGAGCAGTGCTGTGCTGTTCCAGCATCGCCGGCTGTTTCCCTTGCCTGCAGAAGAGAGCTCGGAAGAACCAGCCCCCCGTCCCCACTGCTTTCCCGTGGTTCTGCTGGAGCCAGCGCTCTCCTGCCTGCTGCTGCATCCTGCCAGGCATTGCAGACCTCTATCGTCAGGACAGGTCCCTCCGTGTTGCCCGCTACTTTGGTTTCCATGGTGACTGCAGGATGCCATGCAGCAGAGCTGGGTACCGGTGCACGCCATGGCACCGCCAGCTTCTGCTGGTTCCTTCGGGAAACGGGTGGTGCGAACTGCTTTACAGCTGGAGGAGCCCCTGGGAACCCGGGCGCAGGGCACGGTGCGTGGCCGGAGCCAGCTGCAGGGGATTTATTTTGCGGCGGAAAGAGAGCAGATCTGCACAAATGAGCCAGATACTACCTTGGGGAGAAGAGGCTTGCAGGCTCCCAGGCCTTCCCAGTGCCCCGCAGGCTCGAAGAGGTGAGGGAAGCAATCCCCGGGAGGAGCAGGAGAGCCACCAAGCTGTGCCACCACGGGAGATGCCGCCGCCGGAGGTGACAGCGCGGTGGAGGAGCCGCCCCAAAGTTGCTGCTCGTGCTGCTGGGGAGGGCACTGCCCAGCGTGGAGCTACAACCGGCTTGTTTTGGTGCTGGAAAATGGCCCATCTCTCGTTTCTGCTTGTGTAGGGCAGATACACGCCACGATTGCGGGGAAAACGGCTTTCTCTGATGCCATCCTTGGAGAGAGAAGTTAGGATTTTATCCCCCGCTTTAGGCAGAGACGCTCAGCTGGATGCTCGGGGCGGCCCGCGGCCCCGCAGAGCCCGTGGCTGCCCACGGCGCTGTCCGTGGTCCCCGAGCGGCGCTGCGGTGCCTGCCCGGGAGGCTGCAGGCAGAGCGAGCATGCGAGGGGACCCAGACTGTTCAAACCCACTCCTGGTACTGTTCGAAGAGCAGTCTCCTGGCGTATGAGACTCCCTGCTGCCTTCCAATCGCTCTTTGCTGACACGCAGCAGAAAAACCCGAGCAGGCAGGCTGCCGGCTGAGGCTCTGAACGTGCTCCCTGCGCCCAGGGCGGGTGGTGCTGCCGCCTCCTTTTCCCAGGCAGTACCTGGCTGTGCCGACGGGAATTACTAATGCCTGGAGCCAAAGGGCAGGGAGAGGCAGGTTACATCTTTTCTACTGCTCTTAGGAAGTCTGCAGATGCCTGATGCTCGTCCATCCATTGTCTTAATTCTCGTGTTTCTTGCACCCAGGGCCGAGGATGGGCAAGGGCAGTGCGACACCAAGCACCCCACGCTGCGGCCAGGGCTCCCTGCGCTCCTGCTCCCTTTGATACCCGCGCTTGTCTTTCTGTGGATTGTATCCGTTACGTGTGTTGTAACTTGCTCCGCTTCCTGCTGGCTGCGGCCCAGTGGGAAGGCGGCATTAATCTACCCTGCGTCACGTTCTGTCAGCATCGCAGCCCCCGATGATGGGGCATCGCTTCCCTGCCTGCTCCCTCTGCCTGGGAGGACTTTCCTCTCCTTTCTCCTCTTGTCGGAGGTCGGATGCTCACAGCAGGTCTCCACGGCCTTGCCACCTCCCCTCCTGGCTACAGCCAGGCACCGGCACCTCGGCAGATTTCCCGCACGCGTGATCGATGCACCTCCTTCCCTTTTTAACAACCCCACAGCCAATAAAAGGGAATAAAATGTGAAACGCCATGCAAACGGCATCCCCGAAGAGCGGTAAAGTGCTAAACTGCTGCTTCTTGCGACAATCAGATGAGATTTTTGTCTTTGAACAAATAACCCTGGTTAACAAAGAAAAATATTCAAACGCTGTAATAGTGCATTGAAGGAGTAGAGGCGACTCCTTGCAGGCAGCAGGAGGTATCCTGCGCTCGGCAGCACCTGCGTCCCCGGGCGGCCAGAGCGCACGCCGATGGGGAGGAGCAGGATGCAGCACGCCGGCCATGCTGTCCATCTGCTGCTGGAAACAGCTTTCGTTTCTTCTAGTGCCTCGCGCTAAGCAACTGAGCACCCAGACCTCGCACCTGGTAGCACCTCGCAGTGCTGGCGTTGCTTTCAGCCCCACACGCTCACAGCCCGCCTGGCACGCTGGCACTGAGCATCGCTGCTGTGGAGCCGGAGCTGCCGGGCCCGGGAGGGTGGGCAGGAGAAGCCACACAGCAGCGCTTTGCTGGGATTTCAAAATGATTTATAAATGTTATATAAAGGTGAAGCGCCTGTGCTGCACCCCTGGGACCGTCCGCTCTGGCCGGTGGAAATCTCCAGGGAAGGAGCCCCTGGTGCAGCGCGGAGAAGAGGACGGGGAAGGCGCAGCAAGCACAGAGACAGAGGTAATTTGGGACCGTCCCGGCCTAAATGAAGTTGCCTGATGGAGATGCCCGGCGCAGCGCGGTGGAGAGCTCAGTCTCCCTGGCGATGGTTGCCATGCGATAGCTGCTGTGGCACTGCGTCCGCCTGACTTCAGTCAAACACATTTTTCTTCCCAAGGGAATGCGCTTTTGTCAGAGTCCCCAGCGAGGCACAGGCACCGAGGAGCCCTGCGGTGCGATGCCTCGGTGCTGGGGATGGATGGGCCCCCCACAGATGGGGAGAGGGGAAGAAGAGGGAGAGACCTGGAGGTCTGCGCCCCAAAGGTGGAGCTGCCCCCCGCCCCGGTCCTGCGGCAAAGGCGCAAATTGGGTACGGCAGCAGGAATGAATGGCGCGTTTGCCAAACCGTGGCCGTATCCTGCCCTTCCGGGGTCCTTCCCAGGAACGAAGTCCCATCCCGTGGAACACAGCCATCAGTCTCAGCCCTGCAGCCGAGGCAGTTTTCCAAATGTAATGTGGCCTGGAAGACTTTATAGCCTATTTTCTGGTGGTTATTCACCCCTTTCAGGTCGATGCCGGAGCTGCGGTTTGTCTCTATAGTCTCACAGCCTCTTCCGTGCTCCCGAATTTGATGGACTAACAATTTTATGGTGGCGTTTTCTGTCCCCCCAGCAAGCAATTAGAGTTACGCTGTAAGATAACTCTGCTATTTTTAAAAAGAAATCCTCTATAGGAATGTACGTTTCTTATTTTAAATCCAAACATAAAAAAAAAAAAAATCCCATTAATGCAGGAGGGTAGTAGAAAAACAGTGGGAAGAGGCAACACCCCCAGCTGAACAAGTGCTTTGTCTTTTGACATACACTAGTGCCGCTCGGAGATGTGCACCCATTCGTGCTGCACCGCCACGTAACACTGCGAACGTTGTCACGAACAGCGCCCGGAGCGCAGGTTTTAATAGGCATTGTGTGTGGAGGGGTCCTGGCTTGCAAAAGCATCTGATCGCGCGTTGAAAATAATACATTTTAAACATTTCCTTGATTGAGAAACGTGCAGGAGTTGTTTAGAGTAGGGCTGCAACTGCTGGCACCCGTCACAGGGTAGAGCCGGGTCCTGAAGAACCGCCCGTGCTGGGGTCGTTGGCTTTATCCGCTAGCAGCGGTCGTTCCAGAGTTGTCCCAACAGAAACCGCCTGGTGTTTCATAAATTACTTGCATCTGATTTTTGTATCCGCTTTTCCACATGAACAATAACGTTGAGCCGAACGTCAGTCGTCAGACAGACATAATTGGATTTGGGAAGTGTTATATTGTGAATTAAGCTGACTGATGGGGAAGTGTCAGTTTTATTAACAATCTTCCTTCAGACGATAATTTTATATCTATAAGGATGAATTACAAAAGAGTATTTGAAGGCATCAGTTCAAAACGATGAAGTCATTTTAATAAAGGCTGACTTTCTCTTTCATATACTTGTTTTTAAATATTTTATCTCCTTGTGGGAAATTGTATCCAATTAGGAGCCAAAACCAGTGTAAAAAATGCCACGTAATCAAGCGATTAGTTTGCATCTGGGCGCGCGGAGCTGCCGTGCAGCAGCCGAGCCCTGGCCAGGGACTATTTGTTGATGGGCAGGTTCGGTTTCCATTTTGCGGGGGTGAGCTGGCTGCTGGAGACGATCGCTGCGTGTTCGCCGATTCATGAGAGCAGCGCGCGTTTTCCTCTTTTCGCGCACCGAGATACCTTCGCCCTCGGGAAAGCTCCCTGCTGGGTGCAGCCTTGCAACGAAGGGAAAGGTGCCCACCCCGCGCACGGCCCTGGCTCCAGGGTGATGGCTGCGAGCTTTGTCCCATGACGCTGTGGGGTCCGGAAATGTTTTGCTTCGTTTTTCCCCCTCTGAACAGCCTTTGTGGTTTATTTTTTGCATTATTCCCGTGGCTGTGGGGAAAAGCGAATGGGCTACAAGGAGCTGGGCAATGCGTTCTGCTTCCAAGGAGGAATTCGCTGAATACTTGAATAAATCTGGGGGTTATAGCAGAGCAAAAAAGCTGGAGTTTTGCAGTGAAAACCTGTTTCTGATGTGCATTATGATAAATAGCTACGTCGTACGCAGGTAAGAGCGAGCAGTGCTCCAGGACACAGATTTGGGCTGTAGTTAACGTCTGAACTAACCGGTGCCAAGCCACCACCAGGGGAAGGCGTTGGCAGCTCTTCGCCTCTTCTCCCAGCGCGTGTAACAGAGCGGTCTCCCGTTGCCGCACGCCTTTGGGAGTTTGTACCGTTGCCCCGCCAGCAAGATGTGGGAAGGAGCGGCTTCGGGTGCCAAGTGCATCACTGCTGCCTCGGGCAGCTGTGTCCCTGTTAGCTTATCCCCGGCCCTGGCCTCCGCCGCCTCCTCCTCCTCCTGTTATCCCGGGCTCCGGCTGGGTGGGGAGGACAGCAAGCCTGCTGCATCTGGAGAGGCGGCGGCAGCGGCCAGGGAGGAGCGGGGCTGCAGGAGCCCGGTGCCTGGCCGGTGGGGATGGTCCCCAGGCACACCGCCTGCATCAGAACAGGCTGTCCCATCACCCTGATTTCTCCGTCACGTTGATACCCGCTGATCCTTCTTCTTGGGGTTTTGATGCAAATCTGAACATTGAAAAAAATCTACTTCCTTATTATTGTATTTTTCCAGAAGAAAGAAGTGGGAAATACAGTAAGAAATGGAGTAAGACGGACAAAACTGAACACTTGGAAAAGTCCCCAACTCCCTTCTGCTGAAGGAAACTCACTATTGGCTTTGTTCCATGTCTTTCACAGCCAGGAGTTGTTTTTCCCTTCATCATTTCCAGTCATGGTACTGCTGAAATCAAAAGGGTTTCAGGTTTATACTTTAGTGCTAGTGGGATGGCGCAGAGCCCTCCTCTAAAGATGCAGGTCACGGCTGTATTTCTATTTTATACTTAAGCTTATTCTAATTAAGAGCGTCTAAATAAATATTTGATGTGAGTCTCAGTCAAAATGGAGGTTGCGAGCCACACCTTCCGCAAACAGCGGTCAATGCAGTCTGCGAGCCAGGAGTCGCCTTTGACCACTCATTTTTCACCGGACAACGTCCACTTCATTACGTCTCTATTGATCAGTTAAATGCTTTGTGCTTTATTTATCCCGCCGACAGGACGGAGTAGTGCAGGAAGAAAATCTAAGGAAGAAAAATGAGCTGATAAAAGCTGTGCTACGCCCGGCTTCTCTTTCGGAGGGGGCTTTGCTGGATTTGGAGTGGGGTTTGTTTTGCTAATGAATAAAAGCCGCTGCATCCATGTGAATCAGCAAAAACCCTCGTTGGCCAAAGTTTTAACGTTCTGTGAGTTTGCAAATGATTATGTGGTGTCCTGGGCGAAGGAGAAGGAGGTCTGTGCTTCCCAGGGGAGCGGAGCCCGAGGCACAGCGGGGCTTCAGGGAGCTCTGGGCTTTTGTCCCCAGCTCCTCTGCCTCCGGGTCTCGGTGGCACACGGTGCTCTTGGCCTGTTGTCGGGTGGCCTTGCCAGGCACGGAGGTTTTTGGAGCTTTGGGAGGTGCTGGGAGCCTCCTGCCCCAGCAGGGTGGCCTGATCCGGGTGGTGAGCACAAGCTGATTTCCAGAGGTGTCTTTGCCCTGCACCGTGGATCGGAGGAGAAGAGCAGAACCCGCTCTTCTAAACTGCTGGTGTTCTAAAATGGGTCATCAGAAAACAACAGGCATTGAGCAAGGTTTTCCCTGGTGGTGTTTTTCCCGGCCGTTCGTTTCCATTCCCGCCGTGCTCCTTCTCCCGCAGCAAGGCAGTGAGCCGCTCACATCCAGGACCCAAGGACGGACCGACGGCTGGGGCAGACCAGTCGGCTTCCAGCCCTGGGTCGAGGCAGCCGCAGGCAGGCCGGGCAGCAGCACGGGCACCGCTGCCTGCCTCTGCGCCGGTGCTAGTGCCGCCCCGGTCAGCCCATTCACCCGCACAAAACCCCGCTCCCAGCATCGCGGCCCCTCCAAGCAGGTGAGAGGGTTGACCCATTTATTTCTATTTTCCTCGAGAGATGAATGGAGAGAGCCAACTGCTGAGTTGGCCACTAATGAGATTAAACACGCCTGCGTAACGCCTCGGGAGCCTCGGCGCGGTGCAGAAGGGCTAGGTGCTGTTATCACTATCTAGACGACTACTATTGCTGCGATGTAAACCCCCGCGTTTGCAGAGACCTGTCCTGACCCGCCGTTAGAGATAGAAAGGCGCTACACCGGAGGATGCTATCAGATATGCCCACCGCTTTCCCCCCTCATAAAAGGAATCCCAGATTTCAAAGCAAAATTAGAATTCCGGTTGTTCTTTGGCGAAGATCTGAATCTCTGTCTTCTGCTGAAACGGTTTTCTGCTGAAATGGTTTGAAGTCAGATGCTTTAGCGGCACAGAGAGCGTGAGGCCGGATTTGCATGTGAAATGAATCACGCCTGATGCGATTAAAAATGCCATAAAGGTTGAATTTAAGACTTTTTTTTGTTACTTACTATTCAAGTTTTTCAGTAATTTTCCACCCCCTCAGATGAGCGTCGTTCAGATGAACTGGAGAGAAAATTTCTCTGCGATTCATTACTGAGGGGTCTAAGGGGAATTCTTCATTTTTAAGTGAAAAGGCAAAGCTAAAAATAAAGGGGTTTCTATCGGATAAGTATTTTTGTAGAAGCTGAAATTCTGGGAAATACAAGGGCAGTGTTTTATCTTATGAATTGTCAGTGGTAACTAATTAGGAAAGGGAGAAGAGAAGGAGCGGGCAGGGTGCGGTGTGCAATGGGCACGGGGATGAGCCGCCGCTGCTCCCGGTGTCCTCCAGCGTAAGCGTGTGTGGCGCTGGCAGTGACCCTAATATAATTTGATCTGGAAAACACAGCGCAGGGCAACGGAGAAGGGCCGATTTCTCTGCCACAGGATGATTCCCCAGTGCTGCCAGGCTCTGCTGTCGGCCTGAGCTTCGCATGCTTCATTCACCTGTCCTGGCGAAGTCACGTTTCCGTGGGAACTTAGAGAGCACCATGGACTGCGGAGATGTGCGTGTGGGGTAACACCCGGCTGGCCCGGTAAGTCAGCCGGCTCCGCCATCGCCCCTGTACCTCCTTCTCCAGCAGGCACTGGTGTGAGCAGCGCACCCCCTCTGAGCACCGGCACCCCCGGGAGACGGTGTTGGTCCCCCAGCCGCTTTCCGTGCCATGGGACATGAAGTTTGGGGACTTTGGCAAAACAGAGGGTTGCAGTGCTCAGGCACGTGGGGCAATGTAGTCTGTTCAGGGTCCGTGCAGGGTCCCCGCAGAGCAGCTCTGGGCACCGTGAGCAAACGGGAGGCTGGACTGGGTTCGCGTTGCTCCGTGTCAGTGTTTCAGCATTTGAGCATTGCCAGCGTGACCGTTTGGAAAAGCAACCATCGGGCTCAGCCACAGGAACAAAGAGCTGGCGCGCGCTTTCCCGGCCACCTCCGGCACCGTTAGCACAAGGCTGTTGCCAGGCCTGGAGCCGAAAATGAGCGCCCAAAGTTTGCGCGGTGCCTGTTCATCCCGGCACAACCGTGCCTCGAGGCTCAGGAGCAGCTCCCACCCGTGTCCCTGGCCCACCGCATCCCTGTGCCACCCGCATCCCCGTGCCCATGGACACAGCAGTCCCCGGGGAAAGATCATTTGTACGATCAAAAAAAAGGGGGAGGAACATCACAGGGAGCAAACCACGTTCCTTAACAGCGCTCTGTGAAACAGATGCATGTCAGCCTATGTCTTAATATGAGCATCTACACCAATGACAGCAGAATCAGTCAGCGGTTGGAAGAGAAAAGGAGATATCTCTCCATCTGAAATCATATTTGTATGTAAATGTGTTTTTTCTAAATGCACGCTAACTTAGCAGTTGCTACAGGAGATATTGCGTATTCATAGCAGGAGAGCTTTTTACCAGAACAGGAGTTTTTGAAAGTACTTTGCATGATTTTTTCCTTTTTCTCTGAGTGTCGGAGTTTGACTAACACATTGAAAATTAAAAAATAATTGAAACAGATCATATGCAACTCAGCAGGGGCATTATTTTCCGGTGAGTGGCAAGGGAACGGCGGAGCAGTAACGCGCGGCTTTTGTAGCCTTGTCACTTTGATGAATTCTTTAGCAACATCAGAGGCAGCGCGGGGAGACTCGGGCTTTAATCCGCCTCTCCCGTCAGGGAGATGCCAGCTGGAGCAGCAGCGCGGGCTGGAGTCAGGGAGCATCATTCCAGAGAGGAGCGTATGTGTTTTCCGCTAATCAGCAATATACTTTTGCCTTGTAAACACAAATTGGACGTGGGAAGGCGTCGTTGGAAGGAGAGCTGGTTCATGCCTGCGCTTTTCCCCGGGAGCGGAGCCTTTGGCCGATTGCAGAGGAAAGGTCTGGAAAGGCCGCCCTCAAACCCAGCCCATCCCGCTCGGCAAGCCGCGCAACGTCAACGGCTTTGTTTAAAAAAAAAAACGCTCCAAAAGCAGTGAAGTGTGGGGCGTCTGAGCAGGGCGATCGATGCGAGCAAAGATTTACCTCCTAATTAACCATGGATGCTACTCCCCCAGTCTGTGCCTTCGCCTCGAACGCAACTGATTTGTCCGCTCTGGGCTGCCCACGGCCAAGTTCACCTTAGACGTTCCATCACTTGGTGTTGGTCGTGAAGTTTTAACCCCCGCGACGGTCTGTGGGGCGAGCGCATCTCCGGCGGGCGCCGGCTCCTCGCAACATGTGGGTTTATCCTGTAATTCTGCGTGGGCAACTGCGGATCGTGGCTCCTTGCAGACCTCACGGCCGTGTTTGGTGGCGGCTTTCTCTGCCAGCAGATTCTGCAAAAACAAACCCCGATCCCCTGAAGGCGCAGAGCAAACAAACTCGGGGGTACAGGGGGGCGGCTGGGCTGGGGTGGTCCCAGGGGCCCCGATGAGCTCCTGGCTCTGCTGGGGAGGGTCACCTGGGGACGGCTTCCCAGGGAAAATAAAAACAAATCATGGCTTGGAATCGTATCTGCCTGCGAACATTTCCATGCCACATCTGCTGCTTTGAATCAGGACCTGAATATTCATCTCCAAAATGTATAATTTATACTTACAGCAGACAATTCATAATTTAAGTGTTACTGCTCTAAATTAAGTATAACATTTAAGCTGGCTGTGGACCAGATCACTAAAACCAAGACACCGTGAAGAAGGAAACCCGCTCTCTTGGCGGCTTGCGCCGCAGGGTACCAGCTGGATGTCGATACCCAAGTGCACACCCAGGGCAGCCGGCGAGAGGCTGTCCCGTCCGGAGCGGAGCAGGACCCGGCTGCGTGCGATGCCCTGGCCAGTGCCTCTCCCTCCTCCGATGGCAATCGTTAGAGAAGGAAACAAAAAAATAGTCAGAAATGAAAACAGAAAATTAAACATGAAAATTTAATTAAATCACCCTTTGATCACTCTCTGTGGAATGGACTTAGTTCAGAAGATTATTTGTTGGAGAGCAATAACAGCTTCTAATTAGGATAGGATTCAACGTGAAATGAGGTTTTTATTTTTTTTTTTTTAAATCAACCCATTTTTCCCCTACACAAATCAACAAGACTCCGTGCACATTACCAGCTCAATATTATTAAAGTTGTATTTTATAGCCTGGTTACTTGCCATTGTTTATCCATCTGAAATTTCCGGTTTAAAGTCAACACAGAAATATAATCAAAGCGGTCGACGGAGCAGCGGTTTGTGCTTCAATTGCAAAAAGTGGCTGCAGGGTGCAGCTGTGTTCTCCTACGGAAGGCAAGGTTGAAGAAAAGCGTTGTCCATCCTCTCCGCGGGAGCTGCTGTGCTGGGGTGGCCGGTGCGGTGCGTGCAGCGGCGCACCCCATCCCCGTCCCCACCGTCCCTGGGGACCAGCCTGCCCAGCTGGGGTGCGAGGCCAGGAAGCTGGAAGAGCCGGGGCCGGCGGGGTGCGCGGCGGGCGGCTCAGCGCCTCCCGGTCTGGTGAAGAGCAGGGCCTTCGGGCGGCAGTCATCCTCATCTGCCGGGCTTTGGCTCCCATATTGTAAATCCCCTGAAAGAGCGGCCGTGGCTGCCTGGGCTTTGTGCACGAGGCCCTTAAAGATTTGCATATATCATAATAAATGTGAGTCATAACCATCCAGCATTTAAAATGCTCACCGAAAGAAAGAACCAAATATCCCCATTAGAGCTTTTATCCCCTGCTATTTCATATCACAATAAAATGTCAAAAGGAAAAGAGAAGCAGATTTCTGATATTATTACTTTGAACTTTTCTTGGCTATACTCCCCCGAAGCATGACATTTACCGAGGAGAGGTAAAAAAGAAGAGGCTGGAATATCTCCTTAATCATCTTTATTTCGGCGCTGTGGCATCGAGCATCTGGACCTCATCTCCTGCCCGTATGGGAGCAGTGAGCCAGGGCAGCACTGTGGCCCTGGGACCCGCCGGGGACCCGGCACCTCCAGGCTGCTCTGGCTGGGCACAGCCGAGGAGAAGCAACGGGCAACATTGATATTGCTATTATCATCATCATCGTCACCGTTATCAATATCAACGTTAATAGGACACACGGTATAGTATAGCAGAGCATGGTGCAGTACGGTAATATAACAACAACAACATTTAGCACTTTCCAAGGCGTCAGCCGGCCGATCCTGTTGCGCTCCCGGGAGGAGCAGCGGAAAGAGCCGGTCCCCGGGCTTGCTGGCCCAGCCATCCTGATGGGCCTGTCCTAGCAGTGCCCCGGGTGCTGGCTCTGCTGTAGGATTCGCACTGCAGCGGAAAGGCGTCTGCTGGGGATCACAAATGAATCGGTTGGTAAAAAAATTCCAAGTCGTTCAAAGTTCACAGTGAAAGGAAAAGGGTGACTAGATGTCATAAAAAAGTTAAAAGAATAACATGTTTCTTCCATCAAAGGCTTTTATGAGTCCATTTAAGAAATCTGTTTTAACCGCACGTTAATTTCATTTATGGACCTAATAAAGTCGAATAGCGTCAGGGAGATTCACGAAGGTGGGGCGCTAACGCCACGTATGACTTCCATTTCTGACAAAAAAGCACTTTTTGCCACGGACTGAGCTTCCAGGAGCTTTGCTGGAGGGAAGCAGGGTGGCCAGGGGTATCCCCCTGCCTCGGGACTGCAGGTGCTGGGGACGCCAGGTGGCACCTACAGTCTGCGGTGGCCTCTGACGGGCAGCGGAGGAAGAACTGAACAGCAAAGTTGGAAAGTTAAGCCCATGGACCAGGGTGTGAGGAGCTTCTCGCGGGCTTGAAGGGACTCTGCAACAATCCCGAAGGTGACATCTTGACTGGGATGCCCAGAGCTTTGGCGTTCCCGCTGGGTACCAGCGGCTCTGCTCCCCGCGGGGTTCAGAGCGGCTCCTCCCGAGCTCCCCGCAGAGCGGCTCCCAGGCTGAAGCCTGGTTTTCCATCCGCTCACCGGGAATATTCAAACCCAGGCTGCGCTGCCAGGTTGCATAAATCACCGGAGCTCCTCTCCCTCCCCTGCACCCTGGCTCACGGAGGCAATCAACCAAAGTCTCAATTTCACATCACATTTTCATTCCAAATTTGCTGGGGCACTGGTTTAATTTTGCAAATCCAAAGGTACGCCCGCCGAGCATCCAGGCGCATGAGCCATTTCTGTTTCCACCTTTGCAACAGCCAAACCGCGGCAAGGTTTTCTGAAAGGGCATATGAAGAGGGTTAAGGGCGGGATGAAGCGAGGTTATTTAATAAATAAATCAATCTCGTGTGGTGAGAAAGAATGGTAATTAACAGGCATGGGCATTATTTGGCAGCATTTGCTCTCTCCTTCCCCTGCCGGGCAGCTTCTCGCCTCCTGTGGCCAGGGAGGAGGGGGCTTAGGGGCTGCGCTGCCGATTCGGAATGGGTCCTGCCATGCCGTGCGCCCTCGCACCCCGCCTGAGGCAGGGAGAGAATTCGGGGATCCCTGGGCTGTTTCTGCTCCCTTGGAGCACGCGGTGTTGTCAATAATTTTCATTTTATTTTTGCAAAACTCCTTGAATGGCGGGCAGCGGCCGGCCACCAGCTCTGGAGGGCCGCTTGCACGGACGGGTCCCAAATTCCCCTTTCCAGAGGCTGCGCTCCGCTCCCTCGTGGTGCCGCTCTGCCTTCGGTCCTGGCACCGATGCTGCCGGGGCGGTTTTGATCTAGGTAAGTGAATGTGATTTAGCAGCTTCATCTCTCACGTTTAATTTTCACGTGAATGTAGGAGGGTTGCATCCTGGCACAGCAAGGGTCCAGAGGCAGGATGGGGAATTGTTAATAGGCAGCAGCGTTAACGACCTTACAGGAGGTACCTGGAGAAGGAAGTTCTTGGAGCAATGCTTTCCCTCCAGGCTCTGGGGAGCTTTCAGGGCGATTAAAGAAAAAAAAAAAAAAAAATCAAAGCTCCCGGCATTGAAGACTCTCGTGCAGTCAGGATTCAGCGGTAAGCGAGGACCTGGCAGATGAACATGTTGACCTGCTCCTTCGAAAGGCAGGAGCGGGCAGGAGCGCTGCGAGGAGATGCCGCACGTGCAAACGGTGCCCGAGGCGGTGCAAATCCTTCTCCAAAACTCTGACCCAGAGCTGAACCATCAAAGGGCCACGTCGAACCCTGGCAGCCGTGGAGCCGTGGCAGCACCGGGGGGTCCTGCCTGCACCAGGGTCCTGCCCGTGCCGGGGCCGGTGGGGTTTGCTGGCTGCGGCGGCGGCTGCGGTGCGGGAGGGAAGGTGTTGTTATGGTAACAAATGACTTGTATTCTCCAAAGGAAGCACGATTTCAGTTTAATAGGGGGAAAACGCAGGGAAGAAGAAAAGGATAATATTTCAAAAAAATTTAATGAGACATGAATTGTACATGCTCGTTCTCTGGAGTGCGTAATGGTTCAAGAGGGAGGACGAGTGGTGTTTACAACCCGCCTCGTGCGCCAAGCGGGGCTGCTGTGCCGCTGCCAGTGCTGCGCCCACAGAGAAGCCAAACTTCGAGGCACCTGCTCGGCTCCTCTGACAGCGGCGAGCTGCCTCAGACAGGACGCCCCGGGAGATTTTATTTGCTCTAAAGCCTCAGCCTCTGCTAAAAGACGTGGCTCGTCCGATGGATCACGGGGAAGCCAGAGCCAAGGCACCCGACGTGGGACAGTCTGGCAAAGGGGAGCACCGGAGCAATGCCGGGGGCTGCGCCAGCCTTCCCCTGGGCGGGAAGATGCTCTGCAGGCAGCGGGGCAGAGGCAGAGCTGCCCTCCTTGCCTGACTGCTCACCGCGGTCCAGGAGCATCCCTCCAACGTGGCACAGCTGTGCCGCTGCCACCAGTGCCAGCCTGGGCTGCCCGGGCTTCCCTGGTGGAGCACCGCACCGGCTCCTGCCTTCGTCTCCTCTACCCGGCAGCGCTGACTTGCCGAGGAAAGGCGGTGGTTTGAGAAGGAAGACAATAATTAGGAATGTGCCAGAAACCAGGTATTAATAGAAGCGCTATTAGAGAATTTATGGATGATTTAAGATGCAGCCCATTCTCCTAGTGAATGCCTCGTCTGCTTAAGAGCAGTAATTGCCTATTATCTAGCAGCTTCTGATGCGCTCGGCTCGTGCTGGCATGACACACGAAGATGCAGCACATATTTAAAGAGCTAATGCCAATTCAAAGGACCTGCTTGTAATTTTAAACGCAAGAATCCAATAAAATTCAAATGGCAGCTGGGAGGTGGAAAAGCGCACGGCACACGCCAGGCACCAGATCAATAACCAGGTAAGCGCCCCGTGGCAGGGCGGTGGGCGCAGCTCTCGGCAGCTGCTTAAGCTGCAGAAGACGGTTCTGCTTACCTTTAATGCGGGCACGTTCCACCCCTCCCCTGCTTTGTGCCGCTTATTTTGTGCCCTGTAGCAAAGAGAGTTTCATTGATCAAACAGAAGCCGGTTAATGGCTAAAGGGACGTGACAAATACCGAGCAAGCCTGCGAGCGTCCTGCTTGTGTATCTGCACCAAAGTCTTTTGAAATACACCCATGTGATTTTTTTCACAATATTGTGGAAACTTTTTCCTCTTTGAAGTGCACTAATCTACCAGAGAAGCCTGAATTTCTGGATCGGGGGGTAAGCATCCTCTCTCGTCCGCTGGCTGCTTTGCATGCTGGGCCCTGCTTCTGCGCGGGAGGAGCGTGGTGCTGAGCGCAGGCCGCCCCGGAGCTGCAATGCTCGGGGGAATATCAACCAGCAGAAGCACCAGGCCGGGTTTTGGTCCCGCTCCGAAGCTCTGTAGCTGAGCTGACCTGGGAATACCCTTTTCTCGCCCTGAAGACGGAGCGAAAGCAGCCGGTGACCATGCGGGAAGCAGAGCCGGACCCACGCTCACCCCACGCCAGCTGGCCCTGGACCTCCCTGCCCACAGACACAAGCCCTCCTCCACCGCAACCTGCCGGCGCTGAGCCCCACGCTGCCGCTGCCACCGCCGCCGGGTAGCTCTCATGCCTGCGACGGAGCCCCCTCGGTGCCTGCCTGCCTGCCGCCAGCACGGTGCACAGACCGCCGCGGCAGAGGGTTTGCTTATCTGCTGAAGGGAATCTTTTGGTGGCAGAAAGCTTTCTTGGCGGCGGAGGGAAAGTGCCCGCTGTTCAGCTTGCAGGGCTCTAGCTCGCTCTGCGCAGAATAAATGCCTTTTGAAAACCAGCCACAGCAGCCGGGAAGCGCGTTCGACTGTCTTCTTGGAGGCTTTTAATTTATAGCGCCTGCACTTTGACATGTTGATCTTCGTGATTGCATGAGGAATTGAATTTGATTCAGATTTATTTGTTCTAATTTGTGCCTCCTGTTACTTATTGCTGCAGCATTGCAGGCTGTGGGCGGGTTTTGTTCAGCCACCCTAATTAAAGCCTGCAAAGTGCAAATATACACAAGAGCAGCTGGACACACGACGAGCAAAGAGCAAACAGGCAAACAAGCCAAACCCCACGGCGACTGCCAAGCCCGAGCCGTTTTGGTGCGAGTTTCTCCTCCTGCCCCTCTGCCGGCGAGGAATTGCCTTCCCACCGCCCTGCTACGAGCCCAAACGGGTCAGCCGGCAGCCGTGCCCGATTTGGCGTCAAGAGTGGAAAATGACCGTGCGTGATCCAACCCTGGCAAAGGCTTCGGTCGGCCAGCCGGGGTGGGTGGCGGGGACCCCACCGGGAGGGCGCGGCGGGGGTCTTGGCTGGGACCCAGCCCCCGAGGCTGCACCGTGACCCGTCTCTGCCCTGCTGACGAGCTGACCGTGCTAATGGCAGTGCTCACGCTGCTCGCAGCCATAAAATACTGCGAGACGTTTCTCCCGAGCTGCAGCGTCCGTTCTGCTGCCCTGGACATCTTCCCGCTCGGGTTATTATATCCTGCCTCCCTCCTGTCCCCTGCAGTCTCGGTTATTTAGAGCCTCATTTTCGGAGGGCTGAGCACCAGCAATTCCAGCTGACTTCAATCTCCTTGTCGGCAAAAAAGGGGACAACGAGAGCGACCTCCTTTGCAAAGTACTCGGAGATTTGCTGATCAACAGCTGCGTCCGGGAGGTCAGGATTAGTAATAACGATTCGGAGTACAGATAAAAGGCTTTGCACTTGTCGGCAGCAGTTCCTTTTTGGCTAGCATGCTATTTTTTCCCCGTGGCGGGGTGAGCAGCACCCACAGCCGCTGTGCCCTGGGCCAGCACCTTCCCTGCTCCCCGGCTGAGCCCTCCCTCCCTGCTCCGGGGCCGAGGTGACACACGAGCGTGGCAGTCCTTGGCCGCTCCCTCGGGAGAGCAGAAAGGATCCTCGGGCTGGGAATGCAGAGAGTCTGTCATTTCTCCCACTATCGTTAGTTGCCCGTGCTGCTACCGGGTAAAAAGCGGCCTTCAGTTGTAAGCGGAGCGCGTCCAGCTTTAATTCCCATCCGTCGGTTCTTGCAATGCTCCTCTGCACCTGGAGCCCCGCAGCGCTGTCCCTCCCACGCAGGTCCTTGTGCAAAGGGGCCAAGCCGTCCCTCTGTCTTCTTCGGGTAAGCTCAATAGACCGAGCTCTTTAATTTCCTTGGGGGGAGAGATTTTCCCAGCCCTCAAGCCATTTTTGCCTGCCTCTTCTCCTCGAGCAAGCCTGCCTTCTTTTTTGGAGCATTTGCTCTGTTTCTGTTCCCATCAGGTGGGATTTTCTTTTCCCCTTCTTAAAAAAGCCCATGTTCTCCTCGCAGGTGGCCCCACAGAAATCCATAAATAAATAACAGTGCTGAACGGCTCTGGCGGGTTGCAGCGCCCTGCCTGATTCTCCAGAGTTCAGAAGCATTCGGGGGCTGCTCCCCCGCCGCGGCAGGCGCCAAGCATCGAGCAGAGCATCGCAGGCTCTGCCTGACCCGGCACACCTGCCCGTCCCGGGGAAACCGCAGCTCCCCGCCACGCGCCGGTTACTGCCGGCAATGTAATCTCGCTCCCCCGGCCTCCCGTTGTGCCCAGAAGTGACAATGACATGGCAATCAATGGCAATGATCTCCCAAGTAGCCCGGCTGATAAACACGCTCTCAGGGCTGCTGCGAGCATGTCTGAGCCGCTCGCTCTGAATAAATTGGGTTTGATGTATACAATGCGCGGTGTATACACTTCTAAATTTATTCCTTCAACTCCCGGTGCTTCTGCACCCCTGCTGCTGTGGAGGTAGACGGGAGCGCTGATGAGCTCCCCAACGAGCTGCCAGGGCACGTCTGCGCCTGGCAGACCCTGCCACCACGGGGACAAGGGGAACCCGGCTGCGGGAGCCGAGCACCCACCTTTGCAGCTCCCTGCGGCTCAGGACCGCGGGGCTGGTGCTCCTGTGTGCTCGGCACACGTGGGCTGTGAGGAAACCTCTCGCCCTTGGTGGGAGCCTGTGTAAAAGCAGCTGGCGGATGTTATCCCATCTATTTACAACCAGTCGTTGCAGGTCAAACGCTTGCATTCACTTCCAGAGAAAGGGTTTAGCAAAAACTGGGCTTCAACAGCCCGGGGCTGCGTGCCGGGGTGCAGCTCCTCGGCGGGGGCACGCTGCTGCAGCCTGCAGCACTGTTTGTGCGCTGGCCTGCGGTTTGCCTCTGTCCTCGTCCTGTGCTTGACCTGCTGCTTGCAGCTTTCCATAAAAACGTGGTGTTTGCACAAGGAGGTGAGAAAGCCCAGCTCCCTGCCCCCCCGTCCCCCAGGTCCTTCCGTGCAGGTATCCATCATCTCCTTTGTTTGGTTGCCTTAATTGAGCTCGCTATTTATAGCTGATTATTGGAACCAGGTCGAACTCATCTCGGTGTGATTTCCATAAGGAGACAGGCAGTGAGTCACTCCCAGCGCCTCCCGCCCGTCCCCGGCGGCGTCCCCGCACTCGGTGGCAGCGCGCAGGGCTGCGCGTGCTCGGGAGGACGCGTGCACCGGGCCCCGCCATTCCTCTCTTCGGTGCTGTTACTGCCTCGCGTCCACCCAACGAGAATGCCTCTTCAACCTGAGGTTAGCCTTTGATTTACAGTTTTGTTCTGCAGAAAATATACATTAGCCTTTTGATCCCCAGTGCGGGCTCTTGAGAAGCACGCGGTAAAGTCTTCAGGATGTGAATACTGAGCTGCGTAATTACGCTCCTGGTAACATAATGAATGGCCGCAGCCAGCAGTCCTTGTCGGGCCTCCGTGTACTTCAGCCGACGTTTAACACAATCATTTTCTTTTGCTGGCTATAAATATGTTTGAATTCTCTGACCTCGTGAGCCAGCATTATTCTCGGAGGCGGAATTATTTCTTACTCTGTGCCTCGTAGGTTAGCTTTGGCCTTGAAGCTCCCCGGCCCCTGACAAGTGCGTGAAGCCCAATTTACAAAGCAAACGAGACGCCGGCAGCAGACCTTGGAGGGAGGCAGGGCAGTGGGGCAGGGCAGTGGGGCAGAGCACCCTTCCACCTCCAGCCCCTGCTGGCACCTTGGTTTTCGGGTGCCAATTAGCGAACGAACGTGCCCGTGGACGTTGCTGCTGCAACCGCAGTGCACGTGTGGCTGGGCACAGTCCCAAGAGCAGCCCGCGCTCCCACGTGCGGGACCCCGACGCTACGTGGATGTTTGCGAGCGCGTTGCTGCGTTGCTGCTTGTGCCTTCCCGCGCTCCCCGTGGCAGCTTGCGGCGAGGCTGGCTGGCCGGCAGCCCGAGAGCCGCTGCCCGCGGACGCACCTCGTGCGGGGCAGAAAACACCCCGAGCTCGCGTGCGCTGCCTGCTCCTGCCTACCTCCAGTGCTGTGCTCTCCCGTCGTCCACAGCAATTTACTTGCATAAATAATTAAGACTATAGTCTCCTATGTCTCGCTCCTCGTATTCACAGCTAATGCCGGCGTTTTGCCAAAAACCTGTTTCTTATTAATCGCTCCTGTTTTACGGTAGCTCTCAGCTGCACAGTCGCTTATTAGCAAGCCTGTTCCTGCTCCGATGTTCTGCTGACGGTGACCTTGTCCCTAAACCCCTCTCTGCTGCCTTTCCCTCTGAAATCACCGCGCCGTAACAGGGCTAGAGTGGAAAGAATTTACCGCTTGAATAATTTATCTAGATTCAGTACAGAAAGTCTTTTGAGGAGATTCATCAGCTAATAAAGAAAATTGATTCTGGAAGCCAAAGTCAATATGGGGTTAGAGAAATGCCACCGCCTGCCGTGGGCTCCCTTCCAGAAGCCTCTGCTGCCACATCTGGCTCGTGCTGCCACATCTGGCTCGCGCTGCCACATCTGGCTCGCGCAGCCACGCGCCTCCCGAGCACCGCCGCCTTTCCCAAGTCGGATCGTATCTGGGTGATAAAACCTGAGTGTGAAGGTGACACTGTGCTCCTCGGGGTAGCTGCTCCGTCTCTGGTTTTGGAAGACGGTCCAGCACAAGCCGGATCCTTCTGAGCTCAGTGACGAGCGGCAGGGCAGTGATGCCCCTTCTCCAGCTGGCTGCCTGGGCACCCTCTGCCCCGCAGGACAAGCCCTCTGCCCCACCCAGCCACCCTTCTCTGGTTTTTAGGGGGTATTTTTTCTCTGTGCAATCTGGAAGACAAAGACAAGAAAATTTAAGAAATGGAAGCGTCCAGAAAATGGCTCAAACTGGCCCTCAGAAAGGGAGGTGGGATGTGATGCCACGACTGGGGACGTGGAGGAGACCGGGCACCTTTTGTGGCAGCCCATGGAAGATGAAAAATAGCCAAAGGAAAGAAAGAGGAAAGAAAATTTGGCAGAAACATTTGGCCGTATGGCCGATTTGTACTTCAGGTGTGTCTCTCCGTATGTTGCCTGTACATGTGTTTGCTCACCCCCGTGCGCTTTGTGTGCTGGTGATAGTCTCAAACCCATCGAAATTACCTTGTAAAAGACTGAGGAGCTTGAGGCACGCTTTCCTTCCCTCGGCTGTTCCTCAGAGCCTTTTATCCAAACCACCCTGAGCGCCTTGAAAAATTAAAACCAGCTTTGCCCTGACGTGGCTTTTGCACTCCCCGAGCTCTCCTAGCAAGCCATGAAGCATGAGGTGTGCAGAACTGCAAGCGCTCGGTGGGCTTAGCCAGTTAATTTACTGCAAGCCAGATGACATTTGCTGGGAAGGGAACCGCTCTCGCTGTCTTCATTGCCTCTGCCGGAACCCGTGTACCTATCAATAATGCAGGTGCCCTCGCAGCTGCCACCAGCAGATCCCTCCCTGCCTGCTTAATGGGAAACCACGTCCCAGTGCCCGGCTCAGGCAGCGATCCGCGGGCGAGGAGCCGGCAGTCGAGCGGCCGGCTGCAACCCAAGGAGCTCCCCAGCACCCCTCCTGCGGCAGCGCGAGCGCCCGCGCCCCTCTGCCCCTCCAGCCGCTGCCGAGCGGGGAGCTGGGGGCTGCCGGCTGCGAGCGGGGAGCTCGGGGTCTGCTGCCCTCTGAAGCCAGAGGGCAAAGATGAGCGTAAAACTGGGAACATGGAGGAAAAAAATCCCAAGTCGTTGCAATCATTGCCTCTTGAATGAATACCTCCACGTGCCAAGCCTGCTCTCCGAGCGTGATTTAAGCTGAAAATTCAGAACCCTTTCCTACAAATCATTCGAGCGGGATGAAACAATCAATGGGAGATATAATCTGCAACTCGTCTCTCCAGCCAAAAACATCTCATCTGTGAACACAAACTCATTAGGAGGGTGATTAATGGGGTCTGAAGGCAGGAGTCAGGGGCAGCGAAGCTGTCTGCAAGCTCTGCCCTCTGCTTAACCTGCGCAAACAGCGCCGTGCCGAGCGGCAGCAGCCCCGCTCTCCCACAGCCGAGGCATCCACGCTCGCCTGTGGAGCTGGCGGAGGGATGAGCAGCTCCGCACCGTGTTAGCTGCCTTGAAAGTGATGCAGTGCTTTAGTTTTCCAACAGCTTTTTCTGGAGGGAAGAAATTTTGCACTCGCTGGAGCCGAGGGGAACAGCCAGACCTCTCCGTCGGCAGGAAAAGTGACCCTGGGCTGTTAAAGGTAGAAACAACAACAAAAAATGGTCTCCAAAGAGCAGGACCAGCTGTGGAAAGACACAACAAGAGGGGGAATGTGATTGCCGATAATAGATAACAGAGGCAGGGGGCTCTGCCCGGGGCCAGTGTCCTTGCAGCGCCGGAGCAGGGAGCCAGAAGCTTCCCCATACCGCGGGGTCCCTGGAGCACAGCTGGTTTTCAGCGTCGGCAAAATTTGTATTCAGGAGGGACCTGATTTGGTTTCTCTTCTAAATTGCCTGCTTGATTAGAAGTATCAGAAGTGCACTTTGAGGAACAAAGCTCCTCTCGCCGCCGTGACCTGACACCGGTATAAGAAATGACCCAAAGCCTCTTGGTTTCCTCATCCAGCGCTGATCCTTGCTCAGCAGCAGCCGGCACGGCTCGGCAGTTGCCTCCACTCTGCTCCCCTGGCCGGCTGCGGAGCCTCACCTGGCGACACCAGCACGATTGCTTTCCCCCTGCTCCGGCCGGCGTGCGCTCCTTTTCCCTTCCCACCTGCCATAGGAGATCCCTGGTGCAAACCCGCCCGGGATGCAGGAGGGGAAGGCGCAGCCCTGCTGCCTGCCCTGCTGCCTGCCCTGCTGCCTGCAGACCCGCGGCTCCATCCTCTACCCACTGCCCGGGGGCTTGGTGGGACATGGCAGCACCAAGCTGCAGGAGCGCGAGGATGGGCAAGGCCAAGCAGGCTTAGAGAAGCAAAAAGGGGGGAAGATTTTAGGAATACGGTTCAAATAGTGAGGGAATTAATTCTGGAGATGCCACGGAAATGATGGCCCATAAAGTTAATGAGATATTGCTGAAGAAAGGGTAAACAATTAGGACTATTAGCTGCAAAGATAAACCAAGACCTCTTGCCCTCAGAAACACTGAAACTAATTAAATTGAAAATTACAACATGGGAGTACAAAAACAAAAGCAAATAAATTGAGAGAAAGAATTAACTGGCTTAATATCATGATGATAATATTATTAGCAATAGGAAGCGGGGATTGTATGATTAAAGCTGTTTATTCTCAGGCTCTTTCACTGAAAGCAGGCGGCAAGGGATGTGGGGCAGGCAGGAGGGGACCAGCGGCTCCGGGGGGTCTGCCCGGGGTCCCGGCCCCAACGCCATGGCCCCTCGTGGAGGTGGTTGTGTCATCCTGGTGCCCACCCTGCCGCCAGAGCCGGTGCCGTCCCGCCACGCCAGGCTGGAGGTCGGGCTCATCTGCCTGCAAACCTTCCAGTGCCCTCGCCAGCCACGGCCCGGGAGAGACCTCCAGAAGAGTCATTAGCACTCCAATAATTGGTTCCATTTAAAGGGATTAGAGCCAAATTAACTTTGTGGTTTGCCACCCAGAAATAATCCTATTTTAAGTGGGCAGATTCTTCTATAGCGTCCAAGGAGACTATGAATGGGCGATGTACTGCTTGAGCGAATTCTCAACAGCGAAGGGGCTCCCGGTCCTCTCTCGCGGGGACCTCTGGCACGAACAAAACTCATCTGATCGGGGTTGCCGAGGTGGGGGCTGATGCGTTCACGACTGTTTCAGCCGGCATCCCGGCGTGGGTGAGGAATCGAGGAAGGAAACCCAGGCAGAGAACAGTGAAAGGATGCTTCAGGCAGGAATTTGTGCGCTGTGGAGGGAAAGGAGACAAAATCAGCCTGGCCGTTTGCAGAGCGCTCGCTCCCAAAGCCCTGCCCGGCCGTGCCCCGGGGGCACGGAGGCACGAGCTGTTTCTCCCAGCCACCAGCCAGGAGCACCAGCAGCGCCGACCGTCCCCTTCCCCAGTAACTGCGAGGGGATTAACTCGCTCAACGGAAGATAGCAGAGCAGGTTTCCACATGTCTGAGATGCTTTTTGAGAACATCAAGAAAGCAGATGCAAAGGCAGCGACGGCCACAGTTCGGCTTTGCATCGCTCACAGCTCCCAACGGGGAGGAGGCTCTGCCATGGCCCTGGGCTAAAACCCGGGGACTGCTCGGAGCAGTGCAAGGCTCCAGCTGGTAAAACGGGCATTTTTTGAACCCTTCTGGTAAAGTTATCTTTCCGGCTGCATTGCAAACCCTGCGTTCAGATACATGCGGCTTCTCTAGAAAATGATGATTTCTCCCTTTCCGGGTTTGAGAGACTTAACTCCGGGTTCAAAGCCATACGTGATGTTCCTAAGCCCCTTGCACACTTTTCGAGAGCAGAAATAAAGCCAAGTGGAAGGCAGCCAATACACTGGGAATTCAGTGAAAGCCAAGAAGTTTGGGAAGGCAGAAAGGGGCTGCAAATTGGGGTCGAGTTTATCGCTTGGTTCCACCCGAACCCTCCTGCGGCTGAAGGTCAGCGAGCTCGGACAGCCCGGGCCCAGGAGCCTGCAGCGTTATCAGAAGCAGGGAGGCAGCACGGCAGAGCCGCTGCCGCCGGGCAGCGGTGGATGAGTCCCGTTGGGCTCGGTGCCCCTGCGTGCAAAGGCTGCGGTGTTTGTGATCTGGTGATGGAGAGCAAAGTCTCTTTTTATGGTCGTTTCGTTACGATGCTTAATTTCTTCTGCAGAAGCAATTACGTTCTATGGGCGGAAAGCAATATCGGAGACGTGCGATTGTTATTGCTATCCCGCCGGCTCCTCGGCTGGCGGCTGCCACTGCCTCTGCCCGCGCTCCCGCTGCCGCAGGAATAGCAATCAGGGCGCAGGAGCCAGCGGCTCGGGCTGCGCCCGCCTGCGCCGGGACAGATAAGAGACTTTGCGAATGGGAAGATAACCCCGTCCGCTGGGCAAATATTTACCTGAGAGGGGGTGCGTATCTCATCCGAAGGACAGCTCTACAAGGGCTGATCAAACGCTCCGTGGCCTCTGGGAACAAACAAAATTGATAACGCGCCCCGTGGCTGGGCTCCCAAGTTCTCTAATTATTCAGGAAACGCATCGGCAACGTGCGTGGTTTGAGCTTTGTTTTTTATTTCTTATACCATCTTCACCTACAAAAGGAATTAACGCCAATACATTTAATTCTCTAGTTATTATAGGCCGAAAGAAGTCACTTCTTCCCCTGGTTAAATGAATCTGGCAGGAAATACGGGGTTTTCTTCTAGTCGGTGGCCCAACCTGCCTAGGTATTGAGGGCGTGTAATTCCAAAACACCTGAACCAATTAGGGACCTCGTGGCCATCCAACATGAGTTTGTTGTGAAGATTAGTCTGCTTAACGACGATTCCCCCCGATGAAAAGCAGCGTATCAGGGGTCGCGGTGCACCGTGTGCTGGAAAAGCAATGGTGAAGGCAAAGAGAAGACTGGCCTGATGATTTGCACGGGCTCTGGGTCAGAATACCACCCTGCATGCGTGGTGGAGGAGCAGGAAGGGTGCTGAGCACGTCCAGGACCGTGCAGCATCCACGGGCAGACACACACCGCAGCGTGGTCCTGGCGAGGGTCGTTGCTCCTGGCTCCAGCTCTGGCATGAGAGGTCTCGGCAGGAGGCGGCGGAGAAAGCGGTGACCGCTGCCTGGGTGGCATCCCTCAGGGATCGTCCTGGCTTTGGTTTCCAAGGGCCGAAGGAAATGAACTGCGGTGACTGCAGCAGCCGGGTCAGATGGTGCCGGCACTGCCAGGCGGTGCGTGGTGCACAGGCTCAGCGGGACAGGGATGCTCGCTCTGGCCAGCAGCTCGTTAGAGCGTAATGACATTTGCGGAGTCAAACGCTGACAGGAGCCACGGACAAGGACCTCCAAGTATGTATGGCGTGATATATGCTGCCCTCCAAGAGGCAGCCGGGGCTGAGGTGCATGCAGGGCTCCGCTTGCCGCCCAGTTGTCTGCTTTTAATGGATATAAATGGTTACCTTTAGCGCTGAAAAAGCTGCATAGATACAAATATTACCGATACCTTGAGGGTGCAGTGGGCCTCATTATCCTCGGGTAATCGAGGTTATGTGGAGCTCTTCTCCCTTATCTGTCGCTGTCTCTCTTGGCAATGTGCTGAAGCAGAAAAACCTCAAGGATGAATTGCCCGGGAAGCTGGAGAAAGGCTGGGACCCCGAAACCTCGCCCGGCGGAGGGAGCACCCGCGTCCTGCCTTGCTGCGGGCGCAGCTGGGGGGACGCGGGGAGCCCTCCTGTGTGCCCCGTGCAGAACTGGTTTCAGTTAAACCTCTGCAAGTAGTTCCTAGCACGTTGCTTATTCGGTACGTTTGGTTTCTCTCAGTCCTTACAAATCGCCGGCGACAAGCGAGTGACGTTCTCGAACGGACCCACAGTTCTTTCTGCCGCTCTCCCGCACACACTGCAATTTGCACTGCGTGCGGAGTCGGTATCGCACAGGACAGTCGCTTTTCCTTCCTCGGGTAAATGTCTGCCTACGTGCTGCCCATCGCTGCGTGCAAATGCTATTCTGGTGAGCTGCACGAATATCCCTTCAGTAAACAAACCCGATACTACCGAGACGACCCCCGGCAGTGGATTTCAGGGGGTTTATCGGTCTGGCGAAGCCGGCTGTGTTGGGGAATCCCGCAAGCCACATGCGGCTCCTCCGCTTCTTGGCGGGAGTTATCTCGCAGCGCAAGTTGTGTGTTCTACAGCTGAATCTATAATGCGACACTCGCGAGCACCAAACGCACAAGCACTCAAGCTGAGAATTTGCTTTCCGCAAGTATTCTTAGTAATGAAACTGAGGCCGTAAAATATTCCTGGAAAGTGCTTACAAAAGCCTTTCAGATATGTCAAATGATGTTTTTCACGTTATCGCAAACTTGCTCACCGTTTCTAAGGAATACTCAGACTTTCAGCTCCTCCCCTCCTTTTCCCCCCCTGCTTGCAGTGTACAAGTTGGGTTTGTAAGGAGTAAGGCGATGTGCGGGATGCGTCATTACGCAGCAGCGTGTCCGCAGACCCTCTCGCCAAAATCTCTCTGAAAATATCGAGCTGCATTTTTGCAGGGAAACTTTCAAACAGATTCACAAAGCTCCAACTCTATTCACTTCTTCATTAAAAGGGGGGGGGAAAAGCAGATTTTCAAATAGTTCCTCTACCCCGATCACTTCCAGTTTGTTGCGGCGTTCATTGAAACCCGCTTCTCCTCAGAAAAGCGACGCCAGTGCGGAGGTGGTCCCAGCCCAGCTCCTCAGCTCGCTTTTTTGCTATAGGCAGGAAAACCATTAATATGATGAAAATGACCTCAAACTGCTATTGCTGGATTATTTAATCTGGCCAGGCTCCTTTCCTCTCTCAGCCACCATAAAAGAAGACAAATTGCCTGTCTGGTGTTTAAAGGTTTTGCAATATAGGACAGCATTGATTTTGTGTATCTGAAAAGGTGACGCTCCCTGGGCTTGCCAGCGAGCGGGGGGGTTGATGACAAAGCATCCTCCTTTGGACGGCGCTGAGCCTCCCCACCGGCACCGCGCGTCCCGCTTCTGCTCAGGAGCGAGTGGCTGGCGGGCATCGTGGATAACCCAGGGAACAGGGAGGGGGGGAAGAGACAGGGTGAGATGATGGGGAGGAAAGCGTCAGCGCCCTGGGCTCTCTGCTGTCGCCTGCCCTCGCTGCCCACCCTGCCTGGCTCTGACCTGGGCTGGCTGGGACCGGGCTTGGCTCCGCAGGGCCCCTCCGTGCCCGCTGCTCCTCCAGGCAGCCAACGAGTCGCCCCGGCGCGCCGAGCAGATGGAGCGCTTTGCCTCTCCCTGGGAAGCATTATTTCCAGTCCTTGGCTCAAAGGGGATAAGCGCTCCCAATTTCAGGCGTTTATCGAGCCCACAGGGCAGCTCGGTCCCCGCCGTGCCACCTCCTGCTCTCCCAGCATCGTGGCCTTTCTTATGCCGACCCCGCCGCCACCGAAACGGGCGGGGAGGTCTCCATCACCCCCCCGGCCAGCTGCTGGGGCCACCAGCCCAGAGAAGAGCCCAAACTGCCCTCTGGGACTTCATCCCCCCTCCGAGAGCCCCCGGGCAGGGGGACGCAGGGCTGCGCACCCCGGCTGCCCCCCACTCGCCCAGCGGCTGGCCAGCGGGGTGAATGGCTTTGTCCGCCCAGCCGAGCTCTGTGCCTGTAAACCAGGGCAATCCCACCCCCACCTAGCTGACACGCAAAGTAAAACTAATTCCTTGTTCACGTTTCCTTCCACAAGTTCCCAGGAATAGCCCACGAAGGGGAAGCTACGCAGGAAAAAGTGATTAATTCTCGGTGACACCTTTAAACGCCGCTTTTATTACAATTCATCCTTTTCACACACTTTGCCCTTTTCCGATTCATTCTTGCTCTGGTGGAACAAGGCCGATGTTTTGCAGCTCCCCTTTCTCAAGAGGCGTTTTTACCTCCCGGTTTGCTGCCGCAGCTGCGTGGCCTTTCCCGCTGCGCCCGCAGAAGGGGGATGGATGCCCGGGGGTTGCTCCCTGGGAGTGGCAGCGCACTCTGCTCTCCCAGCACAGGACTTTGCCGCCCTGCGGGATCCGGCCCGGGCGTGATGGGTGCAGTGGGGTGCAATGGGGGGCAGCCAGGCCAGGGCCATCCCCGGCCGAGCCGCCAGCCCCCCCCGGCTCTGCCGCGCAGCGCCCATGCTGCGGCGTTTTACAACGCAGCGCAACAAAACCTGAAATGTACTGGAAATAATTCTACTATCAAATGCATTCAGCTCTGTTTGTTTGCTTTTAAATTAACATCGGGGATGAAATAATTCACTGAACTACAAAGAGATGCCTCGACTTGACAAGAATCGCAGGCGGGATTTCTTCCACTTTCAGTTATCACAGGAAAAAACATTTCAACATCTTGTCTGCTCAGTGCAAGAAAAATAGTTTTGTACTCTATGCCTGGGAAACAAGGAGCTTATCAAAAAAATCTCAGGCATCAGAGGGCCGAGATGGCAGAGGCGCCGAGGAGGCACTTTTTCTCTCTGCCGTGTGTAACCGGGCGCTGCTGCGGGGAAGGACAGGTCTCCGAGGCAGTGCAGGGATGCTCTTATTAACTGCCGGTGTCCGTGATTAACAGGTCGGGTCCTGCAAGAGCCAGAGCAGACAGAGCGGCTGCACTAACGGGGCGCTCAGGGCCAGCACTGCAGCCCAGAGCCAAAGAAACGGGGGAAAAGGGAACATTTCTTGGTGATTTTCCTGCAGCGAAAAGGGAGGAAACGGCCCGGAGATGCAGGGAGAGGAGCGGGCAGCGGGGTCCATGCCCCCACCACCCCATGCCCTGCCTGCGGGTCCCATGGAGGTCGCTCACCCCTCCTCACCCCGCAGCATCCCCGGCCCAACCCAGAAAAGCTTCTCCCCCCGCCCTGCCTCCCGCCCGGATCCAAATCCTGCCGGCAGCCTGCAGCAGGGCTATTCCAGGTGCCTCCTTTACCCGAACACGAGGCACGCACGCAGGGATGACGGTAACGGTTGGGAGCTGCTTTAGGTAACGACGAGGAGCTGCGGCGAAGCAAGCGCAGGTGGATAAGCCGGACTACTCAAAGAGCACATAAGCCTAGAGTCATAATTAACCATGGGGAGAGGAGCCATGACCTTGAAAGTATTATGGAAGAGGACGTCTAATCGAGAGGCAAAAGGGCCACGCACTGTTTAACCTGCTTCTGAAAGTCATTAAACTGCCCCGAACGACGTCGTTGCCCAGAAGATTTGGAGGGCGACCTGACAAGCTGTACCAAAGCTGGCCGAGCGAGCGAGGAGAGGGGCCGGGCTGGACACGATGGCACGCTCCGCTAACGGCCGGCCCCGGCCCCGAGTCCTTGGGGCTGCCCCTGCCACCAGCCGGGACCGGGCACGGGGTTAACGGTGGATCAGAAACGGCTCCCGAGAATTCACTGGCAGCCTGCCGGCAGCCTGCCGAGGAGCGGCAGAGTCCAACAGCTCCATTTGCTGGTGCCCACAGGACAGGCTCCTGCGCAGTAAATACTTCCAGGCGGATTAGGGCTGGAAAAGGCATTTAGCTCGGGGAAGAGACTGGTGAGGTTTTGCTTCTGGGAAAACCAGCGAGAGACAGGAAGATGGATTTCAAGGAAAGGCTCCCGGAGAACATCAGGCCACAAGTCATAAATTTCCAAACCATTTTACTGCACAAATCCCCTTAGTTTTGGCGCCTTGGGAGCAAATGCGAAACAAAGCTCAGAGAATTAGATAAGCCAGAGGAACTAAAAATTTCCCTGGGTTCCTTGCCCTTTAGCTAGGAAGCTCAGCGGCTGTTCTCCAGCCATGCAGAGGGCTGCCAGGAGCGCCCCGGCTTGCAAAGGCATTTCTCGCACGATGCTGACACGTCCTCTGCGGGTGGGCTTTGGCTGACGCCTGGAGACTCATCAACACGGGTGAGGAGCCAAGGGATGGGGAAGTTGGAGCTTTAGGTTGGTTTTTATTTCTTTTTAATTGAGCCAGTTTGCTAATTCTGGTTTGAAAGCTTCTGACTTTTCCGGAGCCAACAAGGTTACTCGACAATCAAGCTCTCCGCTTCCATCAGGTCTCTTCCACCCGCTTAATGAAAACAAATGCCACCGGGACAAGGGCCATCCTTCTTATTTGTCTTCTCAGACCTGGGAATGGGCTTGCTTTGGACTTCTTTTTATATATTTTGTTTTAGCAAATGAACCAAATTATAGCCTGGCTGCTCCCAGACGCACCTAATTCCCAAAGCGTCAGGGAGCCGTTTCTGGTCTCTCTGGTCGTTAATCCTGTAGGTGTCAGCCCTCGCGGCGGGTCCCAGGCACGGGAAATACCGGTTACTCCAAGAGGGCACAGAGTAAAAGCCCTTGGAAGCACTTTCCCCCACCAGGGCTCCGACGGGCAGGAGCGGGCCTGGGAGGCCAATTAACGGTAGCTCATTTCTTCGCCCAAAGGCAAGCCCTCTGAAGGAGGGAGCGGATGCTGCTGGCACGGCAGCGGTGGAGCTGCCAGTGGGGTGCTGGGGGGGCGGGAGGGGAGGGTTAGTCCCCTTTTAGGAAGTTTGCGATCCCGGCTTTGTAATAAAATCCGGCGTTTCGGCCGGTGAAATGCGATCACCTCTTAAAAGCAGAGAGCTAAAGCTTCCTAGCCGGCTTACGGCAGACCCTGAACGGGAGAAAAGCATGGAGAAGCCAGGCAGCGGGAGGGGATATTTGTGCAATAAGCTGGTCCTAAGACCGTGCAGGCAAGCAAATAAGAGCTGATGAGAATCAATTGGTGTGCAGCAGGACCTCGGCTGCAGCAGCTCGTATTTCCAGCGGCATCAAACTTCACTCGCTCCTAAGGACCTCCAAACTTTAAGACTGTTTTTCTCCTCTCAGTATTCAAGAGCTGGCGCAGTCCCCAGCTTGCCAGCCCCGCAGGTGCCGGGGGGATGAATGAGTGCGGAATGAAACAAACTGGAAATACCAGCTTACTTTTATTGTGAGATAAAAAAAAAGAAGACAAGGGGAGAGCGGGGAAGCGCTTAAATAAAACGCTGCAGCTCGGGCTGGAAGTAACAGAAAGAGGCAGAGACATCTGAAGCAGGTAACTGCGGGGCTGGGCGTCTCGGCTCCCCTCCGTGGCTGGCGCACAAATCCTGCGGCCGCTTGGCTGCCTGCCTGCCTGCCTGCCTGCCTGCCTGCCTGTCTGTCCGTCTGTCCGTCTGCAGCCTCGTGCGCTCGGTCCACGCATGAGCCCTCCTGCAAGGTGCGTGCACACGCTCCATGGCGTGTGAACTCCTCCCGTCCCGCAGAAGCAACTCTCACGGTAACTCACAAAGCCAAGGCTCCGTCCCCAGGGAACAGCCGCCCGTGCGCTGCACTGGCTGCTGCTAGCACCCAGCTCCAGTGCAACCGGGCGTCCTTTTGAAGACGACCATGGGGGACCCCCGAGCCCCCAGCCCTGCCCAGCCCCACAGCACAGCTGTGCCTCGCTCGCTCGTTGCTGCTCGCCTGCAAAACAGCAGCAGGTGCGGCAGAAAAAAACATATTTAGTGTTTTGGTTGGGGCAGAGGCCAAATATTTACTTGTTTCTCCCAAACTTGTTACATTTGGCATACATTGTTCTTCGGAGCGTTTACTTTCTCCCTGTGCTGAAAGCAGTGATGTATATCAAGCAGCGGGAGCCGAGAGAGGATAATTCAGAGGCTAGCACGAGAACATGGAGATGTTTTTTCTCCCTGGTTTGGAACCAGCGAGCAGGAGCTCACGGCTCCAAGGCCCTGCAGAGGATGGGACGCTGGCTGTCACCTCCTTGTCCGCACCACCCAGCCAGGTGCTGGTGGGTGCCGGAAGCCTCGCAGGGCGATTGCCGCAGTGGGGATAGAGCAGCCGGCGACTGGCAAGAAAGCCACGTCCTTCTGCCGGAGGACGGTGCCGGCGTGAGTGGCGGTGTGCCGGGGACGCTTGCCCCGCTGTGGGAGCAGGGCAGGGGCAGCCCGGGCGGGCACTGCTGTCGCCGGCACAGCGAGCTGCTCGGGGCGCTGCTGGCGAGAGGGTTTTACCCTTGAGCACTTGTTTTGCTTTTGCTCTCCGGAGCGAGGCACCTGCTTTTCCCACAAACAAAGCCATAAATTTTCGTGCAAGCAGGTTTCAAGGGGAAGAAAAAGCGACGCTGGGATGACAGCGACGGGGAGTTGTGCGAGGAGGTGAATTACTTGAAATATGGCTGAAAACTTCCACGCCATAAATATATTTCTGATCACAGCTAATAAATCATCATAATTATTCTATAAATAAGGGGAAGGCTGGCTGTATGGTACCTGGCTTTTTTCTACAGGCCTCTGGAGCAAATTTGTTAGCACCTTAAAATAAACTATTTGCTCCAGATAGTTTGTTTGTACTCTCCAGGCTGAATTGTCTTCTCATTCATTTTTCATCGCCTTTGGTTTGGTCTTGGGAATCTTTTTGTGCTTTTTTCCCTGTCTGGCTCTGACAAAGAGATACCGGTGGGGAGCGCGTTTAAAAAACAACCAGAAAGCTCTCGCTTTTCTTCTGTGCCGTGAGGGGCCTCGACAGCAGAGAACAAAGTTTCCTTCCACGTTCCCCCGGGCTGGCTAACGTCCGCGTTTGCCTCTCGGATGGGGAAGGGATAAGGGAGGTTTTTCCCTCGGTGGGTAAATGACAGATTTCACGCCCAGTTCGCCTTCTCGCCAGCCAGTCGCCGTTCCTGCTGGAAGGAGCCTCTCCAGGACGCAGGGAGTGCCTAGCACCCCGTGACGCCGGTGCCAAGCAAGGAGCGGGTCCTTGTGCCAGACGCACAGAAAAACGCCGAAGGAACGAGGTTTCCATTCCCCGTTTGCTCCGTCTGTTACCGGGGGAGACCGGAGCTCCTGACTGGTGAGAGCCGCAGCGGGCGCACCCGCGCCGCGATGGCGAATGGCGGGGGAGTGTCACCGCCTCGGGTGCCAAATCCCATTTACTTCATTTCAGGTTTCTTCAGCGGGAAAATGACCGATCAGCTCCGCTTATATTTAAAGCGGCTGTTGCAGGGAAAGCTTGTGCACGTGCAGAAACTCATCCCCATAGGCCCCCCGGCTGCGGGGAAGGAGCCGTAGAGTTTATGAGTTTAATGTGGGGACAGGCGTCCGGCAGCCTCCCGTCACCCAGCGCGTGCCCGCAAACCTCTTTCTGTAAGAGAGTTTTATAAGCGATAAAGGCAACGTCGGTCTGCGACGAGACAACTGCCCTGCATCAGATCTTATCCCGGGCCGAGGTAAAGGATGCCCAACGCCCTTGCAGCCAGGGCGAGCCCAGCTCCCTGCAGATACGCCGTGTTCGGGCCGGTCTCCAGCCCAGAGTTCAGCCCCCCCGGTCTCCCCAGAGTGCTCCATGCAAAGAAGGCCTCTCTTTAATGTCTTTTCCACGGGGCTATAAACTCGCAACACACCATTTTTTTCCCTTTTACAGATCAGCGTTACTAATTTATTGGAAGTTTACTATTTGGAAATGTTCTCGTATAAATTAATGGGAAGGTAATACTAAACCTCAGTCCCTGGGGGAGGAGAAAGCCAAACAAAACCCACGTTCCCTCTGCTCAAGGAAAGGCAGCCCGTTAAATCATCCCCTCTGCTCTGCAGAGGCTGTCGCTGCGAGGGCAGTGGCAGCATGGAGGAGCACCAGAGCTTTGGCTCTGGCTCTGCCCGGGCTTCCTGCAGCTCCCGCACCAAGGAGCCAGCCCGGCTCTGATGCCCGGGGCGTGTGGGTCGGCGTTTGTTGGTCCACTCCAGCTCTTGGCTCTGTAGTCTTCCTTCGTAGCTGCGGTGGGGAAATACGCACCCCGGCTGTACTTTCTGTAGTGCTTTTTGGGCGTGCGGGCATCTCGAGACGCTTTGCCGAGCATTTAATTACACGCCAGAGGAGGAAGTGCCCTACTCCGACAGCTTTGGCTGCCGCTGCAAACCAGCAGCATCCTGCGGGCCACGGCGCGCAGCACAGGTCTATGCATTTGTGTCAATTAAACAGCGTAATAGACAAATCTGTATCGAGAAGAGGGGATAAGGAGCTGTTGTGCGCGCGGAAGGAGGAGGAGAGGTTGTTTCAGAGGCATGAGCTGTTATTAAAGACCACTCCTTCAGCTCATGCACTTCAGGAGCAAAAATTGCAGTTATCTGCCCCAAAACGAGCACCTCCCAGCGTCTCCCGCTTGGTGAGAGGTTTCCCAGTCCCGGGGACGGAGCCCCCGCGTGCGAGCTCGGACCCGGAGAAGGGAGAATTCCCATTGCCACCGGGGAGCGGGCTCCCTCGGCATCCCCTGCGGCCAGGGCAGGGCTTGAAGCGACGGAGCTGGAGGGGAACGTCGTGTTCATTTACACACGTCTCCTTTCATTTTATAAAACTCTCGCCATTTATGAGAAAAGCTTATTGAGTTAAATCACTTCTCCCACAGTAACATAAAAATGCTGCGGCTCAGGAATACTGACATGCATGAGAGTCGGGCTCACTTTTCTTGCTGAGCAGATGGGGAACAGGAATGATTATTTCGTATCACTTTACGAAAGAGACCTTACTGTAATATACCTGCTGCGCATTGATAAATAGCGCCAGCAGATAATAAGGGCCTTAGGCAAGGAGCAAGGAAGAAAAAAGGCTTTCCAGCATGTGAACACAAACGCTTTAAATGTGAACCAAATTGGCCTGATCATTCCTCAGATTTGTAAAATTAAACCGTGCCCAATTGTCAACATCACTGAGATTTATAAGACAGATACAGCCAAAGCAAAGGGAATCTGTAACAGCCCCGCTAGAGACGCTTGCGGGGTTTAAGAAGCACATACCATTCATGAAACCAAGCCTTATAATTTCATTATCCTATGTACCACCTCCCAGCAACGGAGAGCCGGAGAAGTTCATCAGCCAGGGACATGTGAGAGATGACGACGCCGGCACCGGAGCGGGAAACAAGCCGGCCTCAGCACCAGGCCTCCGCTGCAAGGAAACTTCTTTACACAAGGAACCGCGGGGCCGGACCTGCGCGTACTGCGCGCCACCGTCAAGGTGAAAACGCCCTAATCCAGCGTGCGTAAGTGCCCGAGGAAGGAACCTGCTGCAGACATGCTTGAGAGCAGCGGAAGAACCTGCACGGGGAAACCACAAAGCCGGCAGCCCGCTCGTTCAAGCTTTGCCAAACGCCGGGTTTGTTATCGCCGCCTTTTGCTGCTAGGGGCCGTAGTCCCGAAGCAGCAGCCGCTCCGCACGATGCAGTCGCCATGCGGCCCATGGGAACTGCAAGTTGGTGGAATCAAAATTATCTTTGCTAGTGCCCTGACTACGCCTCATTTCCCCAGAGCTCAGGCTCCTGCCATAGCTTGAACCCCCGCTCCTGCAGAGGTTCAGAAAGAATACCCCTCTCGCCACGTTCCTCTTGGCGTCTTTGTTTGCCTTACCCTACTTAGCAACCCAGGACTGGATTAGCTTCTCTTTCGCCGTGGGAAATGGTGCGAAGCATCGCGCCCTGCCTCTAATGGTACCTGTCCTTTGCGAGGCAGAGGAGATCTCAGCTGTAGTTTCACATCTCCGGGTTGTTAACGTCTCCCAGCCGACAGCCACCGCGCAAAGGAGAGCCACCTTGCTTCACCTTGCAGCGGCTAGATGTAAAACCTGGGGAAACCATGGCAATGCTGAAGCCGGTGTCACCTCTCTAATGATGCCAAGGATTTCTCGGCAGAGTTAACAAAGGCAGGTTACCTCTCGAGCTGTTAAAAGCGCAGCTCCCGGTCTCCTGCAAGTGCTGGTTCTTAGGCGTTTGCTTTTGACCCCCGGGCTCTGCAGCCCCTGCCTGCCCTGCCGCCCCTGCCGCCCCTGTAACAGAGGTGCTGGCAGCTGCACGGCGGAGGGGGAGAGGGCTCGGCATGCCAGAGATGAAGCCAGCTGAGAGCTGACTGTGTCTCCATCGAAACAAGAGGTACCCGAGCACGAAGCGTGGGGTGAGCAGGTGGATTCTGGATGCCTGCGCTGAAGGCAATTAAGCTGCTCAGGTACTCACCCGGACTCAGGGTCCTGCTTCGGAGTCAGGGCTCTGCAGCCCAGCCAGGAGGCTGGGGGATGCAAGCTAGGAAGCCAGTTAGAGAAAGATGACTGACCCCAGCTCATTCCAGCCGTGCTGGAACAGAGTCAGGGCCAGGGGAGCTCTGTCTGCACGGTACTGCTGCTGCATTCATCATACCTGTGCCTGCAGGCGTCTTGCCCGCAGAGCTTGGCCCCGTCCTAGCCCATTTAGAGGCAAGCTGAGAACCGTGACATCCCACCCTGCCCTAAGCTCTACCAGGGGCCCATAAATCTCCTAAGCAAGTGCTTGAAATAACCATTGGAAGAGCACCCTGGGGCTGCTGCTCAATATCAAGAAGAAGAGAGAACACCAAGCTCCCTGCTGAGCCCCAAGAGCGAATGCCCCCCAGCTCTGTCCTCGGCCAAAGAGCCGCCGGCGACCTTGCGGGTGGCTTATGAGAGACCTGCGGGCAACAACAGCGCGGAGCTGAGCCTGGGCAAACTCCGTGTCTGTCGGGGACTGCGGCTGCGGGGGCTTTGGCGTGCTCTGGGGCTCTATCAGGGGCATGGGGAAGGTAGGCATTTTCTCCTTCTTTCATTAATCTCTCAGGCTTTAGCTTAATTATGCTGCTGGGCTGCTAAGTCAGGGCTTCATGCTTTCTAATTTCTTCTTTTGTCTTGCATACACATACGAGACAGATTTTGCTTCCACAAGGGATATTTATAGGACATATGTTAGAGCTTGAAGAAGCTGATTAGCAGTGTTTAGATTAAAAAAAGAAGAAATTGCATGAGAGCAGCCTAGCCAGCCAAATACTACACTTCTGGGCAGCGACTCCCCTGCCTTCCGTGCCGGTTCTCAGTACTGGACAAGCCCAGCCGGGGGGCACGGAGCCGGGAGCGTGAGGCAGGCTCTGCGGCAGGGCCGGCATTAGTCAGCGAAGGCGGGACGCTCTGCATCCTCTCCTCGGGGAAGGACTTTGGGGACAGAAGTGGCTAAATAGCACGCTTCCCTGGAAAAGCGAGCCGTGGCTGGAGAGCTGGGTGAGGTCCCCGGGCAGGCAGCCCGCGCTGCGGGGAGGCTCTGTGAGGCTGCGGGGCTTTGCGGTGACTCTTTCAGGCGATGGCAGCAGGCAGCTGTGCCCCCTGAATACTTTCCACCACCTTTTCACACCTCAGCCCTCCCCTCCAGTTCCCCTGTCTCTTGTCTCCTTCCTTCCAGGGGTCTGGCGTGCCGGGGCTACGCCTTGCTAGACGGCCCTGTCAAGACCCTTAGAGGAGTTTGAGACCTTGGGGGACGCTTTCTTAAGTGAATACAGGTCTCCCAGCCCCCTAAGGGCTGCTCAGAGTACAAAATCTGCTAGGTGCTTTCCAGAACCCTGCTCCCTGTCAGCACTGGTCTGAAGACCAAAGTACGGTGTTACAAGGAGGTAGAAATTGCATTATACGCCTCTCTCCTTCACAAGCTCTAAGTAACACTTCTGCTTTTTCCATATGAAAGGAAAACGGGTAATGACAGCCTATTTCTATTGAGGAGGCGATTTTCACTCCTCCTTGGCAAGTTTAGCCAGGGCAGCGTCTTTCTTTCCACTCAGAGGCAAATTAACAGTTTTTGCCTCAAGAAAGCGATAGGTGATGTGCCGTGCAGCTGGCGACGTTCCCCAGCCACGCTTGGCAGTGCCCGTGGGGTGCCCACCCCTAGTGAAGCTCACGGTGGGTGGGTGGGTGGGAACGCAGGTGCTGTTATGGGAAACCTGGGAAGTGCCGTTCGGACCACAGGGAAAACCCCTCTTTTCTTCCAGAATACGGGTCTGCGTGAGGACCCGCGAGCTGCAGCGTGGCAGCCGGTTCCAGGCAGCGCTTACAGCTTTGCACCAGCGTCAGGAACTTTACTCTCTTGGAGAGATGACTCTGAGAAGAACAAGTTAGACAAATGAATTCGCTAATGACTTCCTTCCCTCCTACTTAAATGGTGGGATAATTCGCAGTTCCTGCTCCCGCAGCGGGCTGCTCCATCGCTCGCCACCCGCTCTGTGCTCGGCAGCCCCGGCAGCGCTGCTGAGTAAGTGAGCCAGACAAAGGGGGCCAAGATTGCCGGTTGGCATCAATCTGCCTTTTAAAACGCCACTAAAAATGGTGCGCTGGCTATTTTAAGACGGCGCAGAAGCCAGTGCCTCACGCGTCGCCTGGCCCAGCGGCAGGCAGGCAGCAGGCAGGGCCCTCCGGAGAGCAGTGAGGACGCAGCTCAGAGGCCCAAACTCTGTCCAAGCATCTCCCCACCCTGCGAGGTTTACGCTCCCAGTGTCTCAAACCAGCCCTGAACCCAAATAACGGCATAGATATCAAAGCTTTGCGTGCAGGCTTGCTTTGCTACTCTCCTTTGACACCTCTTTTCTTCTGGTTCAAAAATATCCTGGGAGCTTCTGGCTGGTGATGTTTCAACGCAGGGCAGAGGCCAGAGGCTCTAGAAGAGGCTTGGGGCCAGAGGAAAGCTGATGGCAAGGGCAAGGGGCCTTTCGGTACTGGGGTTCGCTTGCCTTGCCAATGCATATCGCGGTGTAACAGATGGTTATAGCCAAACAAATACAGGCACGGTTTCCTGTTGCCTTCCAGCCCCTTGCTCAAGCCTGGCCGGTGCTGCCGGGCCCCAGAGCTCCCCGGACGTGGTCCTGCCCCCCACCACCACCCCAGGAGGGGTTCCCCAGCGCGCAATCCCCGCGCCAGCTCCACGCGTTCGGCGCAAATGGGGAAATAATACTTTTTTAAGTGGGGATGAGTTAAGAGGATTTGTTTCGGATACAAGATAGCTCTCATTAATGTTTGCTCGTTTGGGTTTATTTAAGCCTTAATTGATTGTCTTCTACTTAACTGCGTTCCAGTATCGCTCAGGCTCCAGAACAGGCTCTTATGAGACTGAGAATCGCACGCTCTTCCCTTCTTCTCTCTAAAGATCTTTCATGTTAGTTAGCTGGGTTTAATGGATGCCAAAGTCACCAGGCTTGCAGGAAAGCCGAGCTTTCTTTCAAGTCACGACACGTACAGCCTCCGAAAGACTGCGTCCAGGTGAGCGTTGTGCTTTGACATCTGTTTTTGCCGAAGCTGTTGCAATTCGCAGCTACAAACACCATGCGTACAGTCATGGTTTTGCACGTAATGAACGTCCCTGGGTCTCGTGGCTCCCTCCCTCTGGGCTGCGGAGGGACGAGAAGTCTGGCCAGCCAGAGCTGCGGTCCAGTTTGTAACCGGCCTCATTGCGGGGAGATGGAGACGCAATCGACCTCGCAGCGTCACTGAACGCACGCTGCCTGGCCCGCAAGTCAAGATTTCATTGGTGGCTCTGAGGGAGCTGTGCCTGGACTGCCCCAGCAGGTCAGAAGCATGCTTAGGAAAAAAGAAAAATCAGCCCAGCCGTTATTTAGGACACTTCTTGTAGCCCCAGTTCTGCTTGGGCTTGTGTAGGAGAGGTCTGTCTCCCCAGCCGCTGAAATCTCACAGGAGAAGCTGTTCTTCAGGCCAAGCCCCGAGATTTCACCCTTCCCAAAACACGTTCTTTCCGACCGGGAATCCAGCTCCGAGTAACGTGGGGACGTGGATGCTGAACTACAGCACTTCTAGTGGCAGCTGGAGCTGATCCACCGGGAGCACGCGTAAGGATCAGGGACTCGCGAGGTGTCACAGGGACAATGCCGACCCCTCGTCGGGCTGCCTGGCTTAGAGGAGGCTCCTTCTGCTCCTAGAATAAGTTTATACGGAGGCAGAAAAGAAACCCGATGACTCAGACAGGCAGCGGAGAGAGACTCGTTTCTACTTAAGCCTTGCTTTCCGCTGGGATTGTTCGGAAGAAAGCGAGCGGTAGTCCTGAAATGCCCCTTCCTCGTGGGCCCCATGAGGAGCTGCAGAGTGTTGGAGGCTCGCTCCTGCGAGGGGACCGCCCAGGCAGTCCTGACCGCAGACTGCGGTCCCGTTTCTCGCTCGCAGCCAGGAGCAGCTTCGAAGGATCTGTCCCCAAATTCATACAAAAACTTCTTTTATTGCGGCAACTGAACAGAAACCACCCAAGGAGGCTCATCTTTTCAAGACAGACACTTTTCTTTCAATGCGCTAGCTATAGGAATCATTTGGCTTCTTACTGGCGGCACCCCTGGAAAGAGAGAAAGCGTACCAGGCTCTGATGAAACGCCTCTTAAAATAACCAGAGCCTTTCCCGACACGTTCACTCGTCCTCCTTGTGCCCTATTGTCTGTAAATGAGCACAGAGGGAAAAAGGCACGAACTTTCAGCTGAAGGGAATTCGGCAGTGGCGGCTGCAAATCCCTCTGATGCGGGAGCCTGAGGAGGAGAAGGAGGCTGGCTGGGAGACGCCGCTCGCCAGCAGAAGATGAGCGCTCTCGCTCGCTCCACATTTTTCCCCGCAGAAGAAAAGCACGGGATCAGGAGTGGAAACTCCACTTGTGTTTTTTTGCGGGCACCGCTCTCCCGGCCAGCCTGCGCCTGGAGGTGTGAGGGGGCCCCGGGCCCCGCACGGCCTGCACCCCGGGACTGTCAGAGCACGGCTTAAAAATGTATCCCCTTCCCCGGTACTCCACGGGAGGCTGCCTTCGTGCGGGGCCGGGCCGTGCCGGCGCCACCGGCTCCGCAGGGGCCGAACGATCGGGGCAGCGGCACCTCGGCCCCGCACAGAAACGTGCGGCCGGGACAGAGCCGCCCCCCCTCCCGGGGGGCCGCCGGCGCGGCCGGGACAGAGCCG
>VYZW01061430.1:0-10879 GCA_013401315.1 Balaeniceps rex
GGCCCACCTCTCCAGCCTGTCTAGGTCCCTCTGGATGACCCTTGCTAGAAATACAGCAGCAGCCCACCAGCAGGAAGCTTTCAGAAACATGGATGTTAAAGGCTGAAGAAAGCCATGCTACTTCTTAAAAAGTCTTCATAATGAGAAAAGTTCAGATCTTACGAATAAACCACCCCCCATCCTTCGAAGCCTGGAAGCTGCGTCCAGATGAGGAAAACACAATGGAGCATTTGCTCTGGCAAGTTAAACGGAAAAACCACAGGTCAAAAAGGATTTAAAAGAAGCCCTTGCTTCAGGAATGAAAACCAGAACCTCTTTTTAGCCGTACCAGAAGCTGGAAGTCAGCCTGAGGAGGCGAGTTTCCGTAGGTGAGCGAGGGGAAGCGGGAGGGCTCGAGGGAATGCGAGGAGGATGGACCCTGCCTCCGCCGTCACCGTGGACGGGCTCCTGCGCCAAACCTCTTACAGGGACGCGCCGCAGGAGCTGCCTCAAGCTGAAGCATCAGCAGAAACAGTTTTAAAGCATTACGGAGCGTTCACAAATTGCCTTTTCACTGAGGAGTTCAGACGGAGCTCAAAGACCAAATTGTCCATCAGCGCTAACGACGCACGGCTCGTCACATCTGCTACGGGACGGCGGTGGAAGGCAGCAAACGTGACACCAATCTGTAAAAAACACTTATACAAGGAAAGGCAGCAGCAGACACGTGGAAAAAACACGTGTTAATTAGGAATGAGAGAAGTTTCTGGAGTAGAGAGAGTCTACGCGGAAAGGAGAGATCCTCTAAACCAGAAACACCCAGGGCTCCCGAGACGCAGCTCCGACGCTGACGAGGGCAGGTAAGAAACAGCGGGGAGAGGTCCTGCAACAAAAAGCACAACTTTTTCGGCAGAAAGCCTCGCCTCCCCGAGCTGGGGGCAGCGCCTGCCGTCCCCGCTCAGGTGGGAGCCGGGATCTGCTCGATGCAGATGCGCCTCTGACGTCCGAGGACCTCGGAGCTCCTTGCCTAAGCAGCAAGCCGTTACAAGAAAAAGGCTCCTCATGGATAAATAATGACTTAAACACTGAAAATATTTAAAGGAGAGCAAGCGGTCAGTGTCCACAGGGGACGAAAGTCGTCCAAGGGCATCCAAGGGATCCCTGCCGATGCCAGGGTGGTCAGACCACCTGCGAGTGACGGCAGCGAGGGCTCACACTGACACGACAAAGATGACGGTTTAGTAGTGGACAGGTACGGTTGGACCCGATGATCTTAAAGGTCTTTTCCAACCAAATGATTCTGTGACTACCAATACTAATTTATTCGGAGCCATTTGAGTGACAGCGAAGAGCTGGCAAGCGAAACTCAGCTGAGACAAGAGATGTAAACCACGGCGCGCATGGGAAGATCAACCTGAATTACGTACAAGCAGCGACAGGCACCGGGCCACCTCTCATCGGGAAATCGCGCGTGAGGTGTCGGAGCTGCCGTGAACAGTTCTGTGAGAACATTAACTTACTGCTGGAACGAAGGGGGAATTTAGTTCAGAAAGAAGCAAGCACTGGACAGTTGTCCTGCTCCGAGGTTTCCTCCTAAGCGCTGCTCCTGGCATGCGGTGTGCTCCCACCCGCGCCAAGTCCTGCATCGCTGTGTCCTTAGAATCAGAGAATCATTTGGTTGGAAAAGACCTTTAAGATCATCGAGTCCAACCGTACCTGTCCACCACTAAACCATGTCCCTAAGCACCACATGAACTCGTCTTTTAAATCCCTCCAGGGATGGGGACTCCACCACTGCCCTGGGCAGCCTGTTCCAGTGCTTGACAACCCTCTCCGTGAAGAAGTTTTTCCCAATATCCAATCTAAACCTCCCCTGGCACAACTTGAGGCCATTGCCTCTCGTCCTATCACTTGTTACTTGGGAGAAGAGACCAACCCCCACCTCACTGCACCCTCCTCTCAGGCAGTTGTAGAGGGCGATGAGGTCTCCCCTCAGCCTCCTCTTCTCCAGGCTGAACAACCCCAGCTCCCTCAGCCGCTCCTCACAGCACTTGTGCTCCAGACCCTTCCCCAGCTTCGTTGCCCTTCTCTGGACACGCTCCAGCACCTCCATGTCCTTCTTGGAGTGAGGGGCCCAAAACTGAACACAGCACTCGAGGTGCGGCCTCACCAGTGCCCAGCACAGGGGCACCATCACTGCCCTGCTCCTGCTGGCCACACCATTCCTGATACAAGCCAGGATGGCGTTGGCCTTCTTGGCCACCTGGGCACACTGCTGGCTCATGTTCAGTCGGCTGTCGACCAACACCCCCAGGTCCCTCTCTGCCCAGCAGCTTTCCAGCCACTCATCCCCAAGCCCGCAGCGTTGCATGGGGTTGTTGTGGCCCAAGTGCAGGACCCGGCACTTGGCCTTGTTGAACCTCATCCAATTGGTCACAGCCATCGATCCAGCCTGGCCAGGTCCCTCTGCAGAGCCTTCCTGCCCTCCAGCAGATCAACACTTCCACCCAGCTTGGTGTCATCTGCAAACTTGCTGAGGGTGCACTCGATGCCCTTGTCCAGATCATCGATAAAGATGTTGAACAGAACCGGCCCCAGCACTGAGCCCGGGGAACACCAGATGAAGAAGGGGAGCCGAATCTGCAAGCTCTGGCACTCCGTGCACGAGACTTGACGTATCTGAGGAAACAAAGGCTTCCCTCAAGACGTGACCGATATTAGCTAAGTCTTACCTCAATCTGCTTTCGACCTGCACGGGTGCTTAAATTCAAACTGCTTTCAAACACCATCTTCTCCAGCAACGCGTGGGAAAGACCAGAGCACGGAAAGGCTCGGGCAATTTGGACTCTGTATTTGGGGCTCAGAAAAACCTTTCTTCTTTGCAATGCCTTTTAAAACGAGTTGACCTGCCCGCTCCTTTCACTCTTGCTTGATTGTAATGCGAGCGTAAGTTGGTGTATGCGTACTTAATGCCCGGGTGTGAAAACAACCGACCTTATTCTTGTTTGTAAGGTAACAGCACGGGAAGGGAATCTAAAGAACCCTCATCTCTCTATACATCTACACGTGCGTGCAGAGCTATTAAATTCACGACAAACATTATGTCACCGTAGAGTTTTGTGCCCAGAAACGCTTCCGAGAGGGATCTGTTCGCTCCCCCGCCCTATGGGGAAACTATTCTTAAGCACTCCGCCACGGACATAAATGTGCTTGCACTTACACGCTTATTGCTCTCGCCACGGTGGGATGTTAGGCGCTTCGATGCTGTGATATGATTGGTTTCTAAATCCCAGTCTCACAGGATTTTAATTACTGGTCTGGCGCGGCTGGGAGTGGAACTTGCTGCCGTCGGATGGAGGGGGTCGATACGCCGGCCCAGAACATATTGAGCCATGGCGCTTGCAGACTCTATTGCGCTATTTAATCATCTTTTGCAAAATTTACAGTGCAACAGAAGGAATCAATACTGAATTTATCACATTCCCTTGTAAATATGAGCATGGCGAGGGAGAGAGGGTTTCAGGCACTCTTGCACAACGGCTGGCCGGGGATGGATGCGTTATGGCAGGCACCGGAGCCGGAGCCAACCTCTGGGACAGAGCACCCGGGGGCAGCCGCCGTGCGTGTGACTGCCCAAAAACGCTGCCCCTGACACCCCGCTGCCGCCTCGGGCTGAGGAAGGGCTCGGTGTCCTCGGAGGCGCTGGCAGGAGCTCAGGGGAGGAGTCGGCCGCGCTCCCTCCGACACCGGGGCCGGGGCAGTAAGGGATCTGTGAGCACACGGCTCTGCGGGAGCAGGGGTGCTCCCCCGGCACGGGCATTTACCGCTTACGTGCACGCCTGCAGGATCCCGGCCAGCAAAGGCAGAGCTGTCATTTCACGCTGGCCTGCTTTTGCTCACGAGGACTGCGTTACAGCCTTGCTCCTCACCACCAGGTTCCTAATTCTAGCTAACGCGAGGCAAAAAACCCCGGTGAAGACAGAGCAGCCGGCGGTTTTCATGTCCCCAAACCGAGCTGCAACAACACCGGCTTTCAAGATGAACACACGCGTTCTCCCAGCCCCCTGCAGACACGCTGTGCATTTGTAACGGGTGCCACAGACCAAAGGCACTCCGGGCTCCGGCGCTGCTCCGTCCCGCCGGCTGGCGCTGCCATACCTGTGCCACCGGTCCTTCCAAAGCCCTGGCTGCTCTCGAGGCAGAGGCAGAGCCAGCAGAGATCGAGGGTGAGACAGGAAAAGCTGCCAAGGTAGCTTTAGAAGAAATGAAATGATTTTCGAAGGGAACCGGCTCACGTGGGAACTTTTCAAGTGCACCATGTGTTGTCCTTGGGCCTCGGGGCAGCGCTTTTCAACCTGATCCATCTCCAGGGCTCAACGGAGACCCAAGCAAAGCAAAAACAATTCAGCAGGTTTAAACTCACTGTACAGTTGCACCTGAAGCTTAGCTGGAAGTTTCTGGGGATCCATCCGTTAGAGAAGAGCTCCTGCTCAGAGACCACCAGCGCAGCAGGGCTCTGCCAGTGTGACTTCCTCGCCTTCTCACGTAGTTTCCCCGGTTTTGCTCTTGCTTACGCTGGTGACTCCACTGAGCGCAACGAAGCAACAATGGCACCTTCTCAGGATGTGACCCCCTCTTCTTTGTCACCACGTGCTGGCTGCTGGGGGCCTGAGAGGCCGCAGCTCTCTAGCGACGTCCTTCACCCTCTCTCTGTACGAACAGAGCCCCTTCATCTGGGATGCAACTTAAAGCACTCTAAGAGACTAAGAATCATGCGGAATTCAAACACAAGACAGCCAGCTGTAATTACAACCTGATTTTTCCTGAGAATACCACAAGCACTTTCACCTTCTGATGTCAAAAAGACCATCCCTTCTAACGCTGGCTCTGTAATTCATTCACAATCACAGAATCATTTGGTTGGAAAAGACCTCTCAGATCATCCAGTCCAACCCTCAACCCAACACCACCATGCCTACTAAACCGTGTCCCAAAGTGCCACGTCTACACGTTATTTGAACACCTCCAGGGATGGGGACTCCACCACCTCTCTGGGCAGCCTGTTCCAATGCTTGACAACCCTTTCCATGAAGAAATTTTTCCTAATATCCAATCTAAACCTCCCCTGGCACAACTTGAGGCCATTGCCTCTTGTCCTATCACTTGTTACTTGGGAGAAGAGACCAACCCCCACCTCACTGCACCCTCCTCTCAGGCAGTTGTAGAGGGCGATGAGGTCTCCCCTCAGCCTCCTCTTCTCCAGGCTGAACAACCCCAGCTCCCTCAGCCGCTCCTCACAGCACTTGTGCTCCAGACCCTTCCCCAGCTTCGCTGCCCTCCATTTCCCCACCATCCATCCTATTGACGATATCTGCAATCCCACGGCACCGAACCGGCGAGCGTGGAGCATTACCAACAAATGCACTGCGCTGAACTGCCTGGCAAATCGAGTTCAGAGGCCTGGGTCATTGCAGCTTCAGCTAAAATGTTTCCAAAACGTATGTTCTTTCCGTCCTCTCTCCCCTCTAATTAGAGACGTGTGCACTGAGCTGACTCGATCGCTCGCGTTTTACGAGATAGGCTCCAGCACGAGACCGAGGGGTCTCTCAGGGCGGCAGGAGCGGTGAGGCCGCTCCGGTGAGACGGGGCTGGAGTCGAGACCCGAGCTCCGCTCCTCAGCTTCCCCAGCTACGTGCTGCGTGACCTCAGCTCCTCGGCCTCTCTGCGCCTCCGAGACCATCAACCCCAGTCCAAGAGATTGTAAGCGCCGGTACGAGAGCAGGGAGCAGTGCCAGAGTCGCACCCAGGGTCCCACGCAGGAAGGAGGAGGAGGAGGGTGTTTCGGAGCAGGCATTTCCCACGCAGACACAGCCTGGTCAGCCTGCACGCTGGCTCTGGGAGGAGTTGCAAGCCAAGGGGATTTCTGCAGACGGGAAGTGGTGGTCAGTGATGAGGAGAGAGCTGCGGAGAACGAGACACTTAACGAGGCTGCTCAGGTTGGGCAGGAGGAGACGTGTCTGTGCCTGCGACGGGGATAGAGGGGCGGTCCCGACGACGGGCAAGGGGTCGGTCTCCGAAGGAGGGAATCGCTCTACTTTTAAGCAAAGGCACGAGACGTAAGACACCACTTCCCCACGCGCGTCGGCGAAGCGGCGCGTTCACGCAACAGCAGCCGGCAGTTCCGCCAACCCCTCGCTGCACGGGCACGCACGCCTTGGAAAAGCGCTTGGAAAAGCGAGTCAATACCCAAGAAAAACGCCAGCTGAGCTGCAAAGCGCCAGGGAAACCTTGCTTCTGCACTCCCTTCTGTGCCCAGGTTCCTCAGGCGTGCGTGGGGGGAAGCAGTCGCAATATTCTGATTCTGCATTTCGGAAGCTCTAGCCCAAGGACGAGACGGTTCTCTGCAGCGTTTTCTTCCGCGCTTTGTTCAGCGTAACTTTAATTTATTACAAGGGTACCACAGCCACGACAGCTCCTCCCAGCGCAAGGCTGTGAAAGGCAACCAGTGTCCCCTGCTGGGAGCTGGGACATCTCCCTGCAGGGCAAATCCCTCAGCGGTGGTGGTGTCCCTAGGTTTGAAGAACCTTGCTGTCACGAGGTTTCCCCAGGCTGTCCCCCCCTTTCCGCTCAGCCTTGCTGGGCCTCACCCAGGGCACAAGACAGGACGCGGGGTCTCCCCTGCCCATGGGGCTGCCCGACTGCAGGGGTGAGGGCTCCGGTGGGAACACCTGGAGCAAGGAGGACCAACCCTTGGTGGAGGAGGATCAGGTTAGGGAACATCTAAACGAGCATCCATGGGTGCTCAGGGACCTGAGCAATGCCATTGTGAGGCCACTCTTGACGATGGTTAAAAGATCACGGTGATGGGGAGATGGGAAGAAAGCAAGTGTCACGGCTATCTTCAAGGAGGACAAGGAGGATCCAGAGAACTACAGACTGGTCAGCCCAGCCTTCATTCCTGGGAAGGTGAGGGAGCAACTCATCCTGAAAACCCTTTCCTAACGTATGAAGGACAAGAAGGTGACTGGGAGTAGTCAGCAAGGATTGACGAGGGGGAAAGCAGTGGATGTTGTTTATCTCGACTTCAGTAAGGCTTTCAACACGGTCTCCCGAAACATCTTCACAGACAAGCTCAGTTCCCCTGGTGGGTCTGCCCTTCTTCACAGCCCCACGCCAGGTTTGAGATCGTTAGAAAATTTCAAACCTGAACTCTTCTCCCCGCGTTAGCCCGATAAAGTCACATCAGGTACTTGCTGCTCCGATCTAAAGCTCGCAGGTATTCTTTGGACCGACCACCCTGCTGCGTATTTGTCACACGGGAGCAGAAAAAATCCCAACCAACCTGGAACACGCGCACGTCCCAGGAAACGAAACAAAACGAATCGCGTCGCTCATTCCACCGCAAAACACCCCACACCCCTCTGACACCTCATCTGCAATAGTGCCAACAGGGCTTCCAATTCAAGCCAGTCCTGAACTCGAGCCCGCTCCGAAGCCTCCCGCAGAGGCTGGCTGGAGGGCAAGAGGGCTGGTAGCAGCGTGAGCCATCAGGGAGGTGCGGTTTGACTATCAGCAAGGAGAGGAGGAGGATGGAGGGCAGGAATACACCCACTGTGCTTCCAGACACTGGCCTGGGGGTCACAGGAGCTGAGCTCCAGCCCCGGTTCCCCCGTGGATCAGTGCCTGCTGGGGCTGTTCCGGCTACCTGCATTTCAGCAGCAGGTTCTGAAGCAGAATCAGACTTGGAAGGGTTCTAGAAGGCGGCTGAGCTCTATGGCAAGGCTACCCGATTGCCTGCAGAAAGGTGAACCTTTTAATACCGGCTCTGGTGAGACCTCACCTGGAGCCCTGCGTCCAGCTCTGGAGCCCTCAGCACAAGGAGGACATGGAGCTGTTGGAGCGGGTCCAGAGGAGGCCACAAAAATGCTCCGAGGGCTGGAGCCCCTCTGCTACGAGGCCAGGCTGAGAGAGTTGGGGCTGTTCAGCCTGGAGAAGAGAAGGCCCCGGGGAGACCTTAGTGCGGCCTTGCAGTGCTTCAAGGGGGCCTCGAGGAAAGATGGGGACAGGCTTTTTAGCAAGGCCTGTGGTGACAGGACAAGGGGTGATGGGTTTAAACTAAAGGAGGGCAGATTTAGGCTAGATATAAAGGAGAAACTTTTTACAGTGAGGGTGGTGAAGCACTGGAAGGGGTTGCCCAGAGAGGTGGTGGAGGCCCCATCCCTGGAAACATTCCAGGTGAGGTTGGACGGGGCTGTGAGCAACCTGATGTGGTTAAAGATGTCCCTGCTCACTGCAGGGGGGTTGGACTGGATGGCCTCTACAGGTCCCTTCCCGCCCACAGCACTCTAGGATTCTACGGTTCTATTTCACGTAGCAGATTTAAATACTGACATAATAAAAGCTGCCTCTAAAACGAAGAGACTTCCATCGCCAACGAGCTGGAGACCCTGCCTTCCTTCCTCCAGGCCAAACACAAAACCCCCGAATCAATCGTGCCTGCAGTAGCAACTGGTGCGCTCGGTGGATGTGAGCTCCCACCCACTCCTTCCCATCAACACCGATATTTATGGTGTCAGCTCAGGTCAGGAGACTGTGAAATGTCACCAACAACTGCCCGAAAGGACAACAGAGCGGCGACTTCGTCTCGCGGTCTGCTGGGCACACACACGCTGACCGCAAGGCGATAAGGTCCTGGCGGGGTCAAGCGAGTCGCTGAATGGGCCACAAAAGGCCAGGGATGTGGGGTGAGGGGCAAGCTCACGGGGGCTTCCCTGAAAAAAAACAAACCCCCGAGCGCCACACAACGGGGCGGTTGTTTTAGCAGAGAGGGGTCTTGGCAGTTAATGGCTTCGGCCCCGAGGGCAGGGCACGGAGGGAAGGAAGTGTTAGGGAGAGTAAATGGACAGTCAGTAAAAAGGCAGGTGTAGGGATGCGCACGGGAGGGAGCGCGGGGAGCCTGTTCCACGTCAGCAAACAGGAGACGTCCTACGCGCGGGTGTCAATGGCAGACCGCACGGGGAAATTATCCTCACAAAGGGCCCGGGGCAGGCACGCTGTCAAAGGTGTTCGATCCCCACTTCTGAGACCTTCGGCCATGTATTCATCGCAGATTATACCGACAAGGGTGTGGGGACCGGCGCTTTGTTATCGCGCGGAAGCGGGAGGAGGGGAACGGCCCCCGTCAATGCGATGAAAACCTCGTGTCAGGCGGCAATGGCGAAATGGAACTCCAGCCTGCACGGCTCACTGAAAGGAAAGGGAAGGGCCTGGTGCAACACCACCAGCTCAGAAGAATTCACCTGCCAACGAGGGGAGACGTATTTGATCCAGCAAGTAAACCGTCATAAATTTTCATCGTAACTACGACCGCAAAGGGTAAGCGGATGCTGCGGATGGGCTGGCGAATACGGATTAATCTGAAGAGCGCTGCAAACAGCCTCGGGATCCTACAAGGCCTCCAGCGTCACCTTTCACATCATGCACCAAGCGGAGATTCACGGCGGCGGACTGCTGTTCCCAGCACTGTTCCTAAGCACTGGGACACGCTCCCTTCTCTGCAAGACGATGGTTTTCACTTGGAAATGCTTAGTGTAGACTCTCTTGACGGCTTTCACTTGGAAATGCTCTCTTGAATCTGTACCCAGAAGGATTTCCGCGGCACTGGATTAAGAACAAGAACGGCGATGAGCGATCGCCCCATTTCAGTGCTCTGGCTGACTAAATTCAGAATTTTCACTTTGATTTGGTACACAATCCCTTCGGTTGTCCTCAAACAAACACACTCCTACAGACCATTATACGCTTTTTTCCTGAGATCCAAGTGAGTTCTTCCGAGCTGAGACACTTTGCCACGAACAAAGAACTCTCTCTGAGCATGGAGCAGCAGAAGTGGCCACGCACAAAGACGGCAGCGGCTCCAGCGCAGATACAGAAACAGCTTTTGCACAAAAAGAACAGTCCTCTCTGTTAAGAGGGGCCTGTATTGTAACAGCACTCGGATAGCTGAGCGGCGGGCAGATGCAGAAATGAGCTGGACTTGCTACTCGCGATTATTTATTCTGTGCAGCGAAATTCTTCAGCGCTGACTTCACTTATTTGCACCCATATTTTACCAGTACTCAGGATAACCAAGCCGCCGCCTCGGTGCTTTCAATCGGCTAATAACACACACGTCTTGCAAGGAGACTTTCAAAGGCAGACAAGCAGCAGGTACCTTTGTAAAAAACTGTTATTCCAGCTTTTCCCCCGAGGGTACGGGGGGCCCAAGCTGCCGGCCCAAACTCAAGAGGTGGAAAAAGAGCTCTCAGCCTCTTGCTGGTGGCTCCGCCATCGCCTTCTCTCGTGACCACCGTGGCCAACGTACGCACATCCCTGCCGTTGCTGTGGCCTGTGCCTGTGTCCATCTTCACAGTGGACTGCCCCGCTGCCCTCGCGGCTAGTCCACGTCTGTATTTTAGGTGTTTTTAGAGATAAAACACCGCTGTTGGGATTCACACCATCCCACACGTGACATACTCCCCAGCCCCGAGAACCACAGACTCGCTCTGCTCAGATCTGTTCACAACACTGCCGTGACGAGGACTATTCCACGCCGGCACTTTGACCACGCTGACGCTCTCTGTACCACCACCGAGCCCGTTGCACTCACCGTCAAAGCCCTCCCCGGTCTGTGTGTTCACAACTCATCGCTCAAGAGGGCGAAGCCCACTCCGCTGCTCCCGCAGGCATCCCTGCCCACGACTGTGGGATCTCAGAGGTCCTGCTGGAGCAGTTTCTCCCGACCACCTTGGACAAGCAACCGCTGACCACGCGCGGTTGGACTGCGCAGCAGATGTGCAGTGAGGCAGATCATAGAATCATGGAATCACAGGAGGGTTTGGGTGGGAAGGGACCTGTAGAG
>VYZW01061431.1:0-18751 GCA_013401315.1 Balaeniceps rex
TCTTTTCCAACCAAATGATTCTATGATTCTATGGTAGTTTCTGAAAAGTAAATAATATTAATGACCATGAGAGCAGGCGCTGGCTGGAGCGGGACCTTCAGCAGCGCTCTCGGCTGTAAAACGCTTCTTTATTCTTCCTCCAGCCCTTACCCCAGTGCCTCTGTCTGGCTCTGTGCACCGGATTAGTGGGTTTTGTTACTTCGGAATGTTTCGGGAACATTTGCAATATTCTCTGATTTCTTTAGTGATGTGAAGATACACCTTCAGACCTCATTGACACACACCGTACGTGGAAAAGGAAAACCTACCAAAGCAACCGCATGAGGTTACATGCAACGATTTTTGGTGGTGTTTGTGCTTTTTTTTTTCCCCCTCCCCTCTTTTTTACTTTTAGTCTTAAATTACTCTCCTTCTCAAGTTTTTAGATACTTCTCCTTTGCTTTCCATGCGCGGTGGCCATGCGGTGCATCCTGAGGGGACAGGAGGGCGGCGCGGGGGGTGCATCCCCTCCCCGTGAGCTCGCCCAGCACAACATGAGGCACTCCCCAGCTATTTATTTCTGGAGGTCTCTTTTTCCTTTGAAGGAGTTTTTCTTCCCCGCCGGCTTCCCAAGAGGGGTGTGTAACCAGCCAACACCCAACCTCTGGCTTGGAGAGCCCCTGGCCGCTCCTCGGGGCTCGCGAGCGCTGGATTAATGCCTTATCAGCAGGTATTTGAGCTTAAAGGTACTTTAATCTCCTAGCTGCCTCTCTGCCGCCTGCAGTCGGGGTTTTAAATGTGCTGTCCACATCAGTAATTTTTTTTTTTTTCCAATAAAATGTGTATTGCATGTTAGTTAAAACAAAATAAATGCAACCCACTTGTTTTTTTTTTTTCTTCCATCCTTATAAAAACCCTCGACCGATTTCAGCCCATCTGCCCCAAACTCATTGAAAAGCTGGAAAGTTTGGTTTGTTGTTTTTTTTTTTTTCCCCCCTCGGTAGATTACCAAGTACAAAAATCACTTCTTGCAAGAGGAAATGCTTGGCTTGGGAGTTGGTTTCAGTCTTTGCACCGTATCTTACATATAGAGCATTCATATATATGTGTGTGTCTGTATACGCGTACGTGTGTGTATATGTGACATATATATGTGTATATGTATTTTATATATGCGTATATTTTATATGTATATCTGTTATATATGCATATATTTTATATATGTGTGTGTATATATGATATAAATGTATATATATGTATGTTTATATGTTATAATATATTTTTTATATATATATGAAGCAATTTGAGGTGTTGTGAGGGTAATGGAAAGGCATTTTGCTACCTCGACGTCCCAAGCGTGACTAGCCCAGAGCAGGAATAATCACGGTTAAAGGCATCCCTCACCGCTGGGGAAGAGCCAGGACCGGGGAGGGCTGCTGCGCTAATTCTGCTCCGATGGATAAACAACCAGTGGGATGGATGGGCTTTGGTTCTGCCGTGTTTTGTGCCGGAGGAGGATGGTCCTTCCATATAGCTCCCGCGGGAGGGCTGAAGGCTTGAACCATTGCTCTAAAAGCCATCACTTATAATTAAGAAATGAACTGAAACCTCTGCTTTGGCTGCATCCGCCGCCCCTCCTAAGGCGAAGAGTATTGCAGGGAAACCAGCTTCAGCTGCAAATCTCTGTTTCCAAAAATCAAACAAAAACCACGATGCAAACCAGACAGGCTTGCAGAAGTTCCCGACGTACCTACTCAGGCTTATGCAGGAGCTTTCTGATAATCTGCCCCCGATGTTAAGGTGATGGAGGCATTCGTAGGCTCTTTGCTGTCCGAGGGATTTAATCAGGGATGTGTGTGTGAAAGGGGATCTGGTGCTACCCCCCGGGAGCCTTTCCCAGAGGTGGAGACCACCGCTGCTGGAGATTCCTGCTCTCCAAATACCAATCTAGTGGCGTTTAACCATGTGCCAGGGAGCGGGGGGAAAAAAAAAGAGATTTATTTGGTCGTATCGGGGCTCTTTTGTTCTAAGCGGTGCGCGGAAGGAGGGCCCATCTGCAATAGGGGATATCCCGAAATAACAAGGCAAATGCTGTGTTTATGTAACGCCGGAGACTTGTCTACTGTTGCTAGTAAGTCATAAGCTCGTGCAGAGAGCCTGCCAAGGGACGGTGATGCTTCTGAAGAAGGGAGGTTCGATAGCTGCTGCAGAAGCAGAGGAGAAAAGGGCCTTTTAAAATACACTTTGTAGGCATCTCGATTAAGGCTTCTTTTCTGTGACTTGAATTCTAGATGTGAGTTTAGCGATAGCTGGGGGAATAAAAATCTGCAATTGTAATTACGCTGGACAAGCTGGTGCGATGTGATTGCGGCGAAGCACCGGCATGAATTGAAAGCTAAGGATGTTTAATGTTTAAAACACTTTATTGAGCAGCTCTTCATCTCTTCTCGTAACGTTCTGTCCTAAGGATGTTTAAGGTTTAAAACACACTATTGAGCAGCTCTTCATCTCTTCTCGTAACGTTCTGTCCTAAGGATGTTTAAGGTTTAAAACACACTATTGAGCAGCTCTTCATCTCTTCTCGTAACGTTCTGTCCTAAGGATGTTTAAGGTTTAAAACACACTATTGAGCAGCTCTTCATCTCTTCTCGTAACGTTCTGTCCTCGCAGCCGTCTGGGTGATTTAAGATGCCTCTCGCATTTGCAGGACTGTCTGAACAGCTTTTCAAGGTGGACAGCAAACTTGCTCCATGGGTTTTGCTGTACCAAATGTCCTCAGCGTCACCCGTGCCGTGTCTCTGCCGCTTGGCACGGTTTTGGGACGCAAATGCAAAATCGGGTTCTTCATCAAAAAAAATCACAGCCGGGTCCCCCAGCCCTCCTAGGCTCACAGCAGCCGAGGTTTCGGTTTGGGCTGCGCGGGGAGGTGGAGGAAGCGGGGAGCGGGGATTATTTTTGATGCCGGGAAGGAAGCGCTGTGCTTCCCTTTCCCGCGGGCGCTGCTGCTGGGGTTGGGCTCCTGGAGCTCCTTGTCCCTAACCCATGCTCCAGCTGATGCCGACGGCTCCAGCCTCCCCATCTCTGCAGCCTGTCGGGCTGCCCCGCAGCCTTCACCTGGCAGGTTCCTTGCCTCGAAGGGGAACATGGGTGGCAATGATTTGCTGTGACCCTCGCAAATGTGTGCAGCTCATTTCCAGGGATCCCTCTGTGCTCTTCTTTGCCCAAGATGACCATGGTGGGAGGATGCTCTTTTATTGATCCTGGTAGCTCTGGTGTTCCTCTCCCCCTGCCATGCCATAAGCAGGAATCAGCCTGATTTAGACTAATACGGGTGGATTTTCCCGTCCCACTGAACAAGCCTGTTTCTCTTCCTATTTCATAGAATCACAGAATAGTTTGGGTTGGAAGGGACCTTTAGAGGCCATCTGGTCCAACCCCCCTGCAGTGAGCAGGGACATCTTTAACCACATCAGGTTGCTCAGAGCCCCGTCCAACCTGACCTGGAATGTTTCCAGGGATGGGGCCTCCACCACCTCTCTGGGCAACCTGTGCCAGTGCTTCACCACCCTCAGTGGAAAACATTTCTTCCTTCTATCCAGCCTAAATCTCCCTCCTTTAGTTTAAACCCATCCCCCCTTGTCCTGTCACCACAGGCCTTGCTAAAAAGCCTGTCCCCATCTTTCCTCTAGGCCCCCTTGAAGCACTGCAAGGCCGCACTAAGGTCTCCCCGGGGCCTTCTCTTCTCCAGGCTGAACAGCCCCAACTCTCTCAGCCTGGCCTCGGAGCAGAGGGGCTCCAGCCCTCGGAGCATTTTTGGGGCCTCCTCTGGCCCCGCTCCAACAGCTCCATGTCCTTCTTGTGCTGAGGGCTCCAGAGCTGGACGCAGGGCTCCAGGTGAGGTCTCCCCAGAGCAGAGCAGAGGGGCAGAATCCCCTCCCTCGACCTGCTGGTTTGATTGAGATACTGATGAACGCTTGCCGGCTCCGACCATTTCTTCTTCGCGTGACAGCGTTGCCGTAAGGCTGGTACGCTTTGCGGCTGGAAATAGCAGCTCAGGGATGTGCAAGTAACATTTAGCAGCTCCGAGGAGCTTCTGGCTCTGCAAACACCTCTGCTGAGATTCACAGCAGGGTTTTGGACCTGTAGTAGCTTTTTGAATTCAAGGTCTGGGATCTCTAAAATGAGTTTGCAGCACTCGGAGACTTACCTGGGCTCTCGGCTTGCTTTCCATAAATACAAAGGGTCCAGTCCTGGGACTGACAGTAGTAAATGGGAAAAGACTGAGCTGAAATAATAAGCCTTGTCGTAAAGCTGTAACCCCGACAAATCAGTAACTCGTGAATTGGGACCCTGGTTTAGATTTATAAACCTTTGATCAGATTTAAGCAGGTGGTTGGCATTCCCCGGTGTGTGAGGATTGCTCCAAGCCCTGGGTCACGCCAGCTGCCTTGCAAAGCACCGAAGATTTCTTGTCAACGTGTTAAACTCAAGCCCACAAGTCAGCTGCTAAACATTTGCCAAGCTCTTTTATATATAACTACCCCGTGGGGCAGCCACAGACCTTTACCTTTCTGGCCATAGCCAACATCTCACTGTGAATTCAAAGTGTTAATTGCTCTCAGGCCGAAAAACGGTGCTGTGCATATTTGTGCCATGGCCTGAAAGGTTAATCTGCAGCGTAAACCCCAATCCCCTTCTGTTAGGCATAAATGTTAGCGGTTCAAAATGCCTTTTTTTTTTTCCCTCCCCCCAGACTTTCAGTGCCAACTTGTTCAGCTTTCAGTAGGGCAGAAGTTGGACTTCATTACCAAAGTCCATTGTAATGATTTCTCAGATTTTTTTGAGAGTAGCCAAGGCTTGTGCAAGTTTGCATGCTTTTCTATATTTGGTTTTGTTTAATTTGATTGTACAAAGCTGTTGAAAAGGCTAGCTGAACATTTCCACTTTCTGGCTGCGTGATTATGCCATTATACCAGGAGTTCAAAGAAAAAAAAAAAGCTCCTGCTGGCTTTTCTCAGTAACCCCGAGATCGAGATCCCATTTTCAGATAGGGACAGAAAAAAATTTCGTTTGTCGCACTGTTCTCATCTTGATTAAGTTCAGACGTGGCTCATGGGGATAATCTTCGTGATGTCTGTCCTGGCGTGTGTTCCTCGGTACCCTCAGCCTGTTTGGTGGTGTGTCGGGGGGGCTTCGCCCCTGGGCTCTGCCGGGTTTGCTCCTGGCTTTCTGCCTGGTGCCGCGCCGTGCACGAGCATCCGTGCCGGAGGACGGAGGAAGGAGCTGTTGCAATAAACGTCAGCTGGCAGTTTTGATTTGGGTTAAACTCATGTTTCATGGTGGGAATCCGGGATCTGAGGAGGATCTGGAGCTGAAAACTGAATTATTTTATTACCGGTGCCTTAACCTGGAAAGTGCCTTGCTTTCAAGGTTTTTTTTTTTATTATGAAAATTAAAATAATCCTCACACAACATCCATAAGCTCAAAACTTGCTGGTGACTCTGTCATCTGCAATATTGAGTGCAGAAGCAGTGTCCTGCAGCCTCTTGAGGTTCTCGTGTGCTTACCCAGATGACATCCTGCGGAAACGTTTGGTTTTTCCTTTGAAATGAGAGCTTTGGCTGTCGCCGTCGATGCCGACACGCCGCCTGGTCAGTATTTTGGGAGATGGAAGGTTTAGGCTAATCGGAGCTTTGCAAAATGCAGCTGCAGCGCCTGGATCATTCCCTCCCCTTCTCCTTCTCTTTCTCCTGCGTGGTGGGGGGACATTGCACCGTCGATGCCGGTCGGTGGTTGTCGGACTGGAAGATGCTCTGCAGGAGTGGCAGGGGGCTGCGGGGAGAGCAGGGCAGGTGTTAGCGAAAAATATTCCAGGTATTAGGGAAAACGTTGCACAGTGGCTGTCTTTTGGAGTTATCACCATGCTTTGGTTCCCCAAATGCTTTCCAACTTGGACACCACCTTCAAAGACCCCGTGGTTATGTCCCTGCTGGAAGGAGACATGGCTGTAGGGTTTTGCACTGTTGTTCCTTTGGGAAGTAACTTTTAGTTTCCTTTGGGAATTTTCCAGTTTTGTTTCTAGAAACTGAAAGACCTGGAGAAGACACGGTGTTGAATTCTTCTTGCAGACCTCCTCCTAGTTCTGCTTTCCATGTGTGCCCAGGTGGTGGGACTCTCCTTCGAGTAGCGCAGGTGTCCTACGTGGTGGGGATGGGGAAACCCAAGAATTGATAGTTAAGCTAAAAAGCTGTGCAAAATCCCTCCTGGGGAAGGTGTTGGGTCGTTCACGAGCCCCTTGGCTTCATGCTCCAGCCTCATCGCTGCCGGGCTGAGTGATCCATGCACACGTCGTGTCTCACCCTTATTTCTCTTGGGTTCTTTCCTACTTTTATCTCCAAGGTGGCTTCTAGATGCTATTGAGTACAAGCAATTATTTGTATCTGAAAAGGGCTGCCGGCATTTTTGGATCGATAGTCGCTTCTCGGTTAAATGCATTTAAACTTCTGCTTTTGTCTTTTGAAGGCTAATTCTGGTCCCGGTTTTAACCGGTAAAACGGTGTCTTTGTTCTAGATGTCAAGAAAGACTGGTCGGATCACGCGCTGTGGTGGGAAAAGAAGAAAACTTGGCTCCTTAAAACGCACTGGACGTTGGACAAATACGGGATACAGGCTGACGCCAAGCTCCAGTTCACACCTCAGCACAAGCTGCTTCGCCTTCAGCTGCCCAACATGAAGTACGTCAAGGTGAAAGTCAACTTCTCGGACAGGGTCTTCAAGGCAGTTTCTGACATCTGCAAAACGTTCAGTAAGTAGCAAGTGCCGAAAGCCGCCAGTTTCCAGCCGCCGGTGGGGAGGTCGTCGTTTGGTTTGGCTCCTGCCTGTCCTTCGGCATGTGTGCTCGTCTCATAAACTTATTAAATTAATGTTATTTTCCAGCTTCAAACACCCAACCGTCACCTGGGCATCAAGCAGCCTGGGGATCCACTATTTTTCCCTTGTAAATCTAACCTTTTATGTGTAAATACTTAAATAACGGGCCCGATCGTACCGCAAACGTAAGAAGAAATACGGTTTTTTGTACTGAATTCTGTTTCGTAGCAAGGCTGTTCTCGGTTTTGTCTTAGGCGAGGCGAAGCTGCTGGTGTTGGGTCGTAATTTTTTTTTTCGGCGAATTTATGTGCTAGATGAAAAACAAACCCTGAAATAGGAAACCTGCCAACTCCGTGGGTTCTCTTCCAGTGGAAAATCATATTAGAGATTAAGTGATGATGCTTCACTGTAAAACTGTCTGGTGGAGAGAAGGAACTGAGTCTCCCACTCTCCTCCCCAACTCCTCTTCACGCTCCTTTCCCTCGTTGAGAAGCCCTAGAAGAAAGGGTGGATCATTTCCTACCAGGTGCACAGGGCTTGTCCCGGGCTCCTGCTTTTGCGCGTCACTTTTTACCCATCTTCACAAATTTCTTATCCCAGAAGCCGGTGCTTCTTTCTCCCCCCGCAAAAAAAAACCTAGCAGATGGTAACTCTGCTCCGAGGAACTCAAGTGCTTGGTGTGGGCTCTGTACCGGTGTCGTTCCCGGTTGCTCCCCTCCGAAAAGAGCCTGCAACCCGACCTCGGCCGTAGTAAATCTATTTCTGCTCTCAAAAAGCAGCTAGGGTTACTCTTGGCTGACCCAGTTATTGCGTGAGGCAGGAAGAGCTCAGCCGTACGTGCGGTGTTACGGCACGGCCTCCGGCTCATCTGTGGTTAGGTCAGTATATATAGCTGATTATGAATCTTTGCTATGCCTTTCCCTTTTTTTTTTTTTTTTTTTTTAAATATAAATATTGAGCAATTTCTCCTTAAAATAGAAAAGGCTTAGCCAGCATCATTTCCCAGTCGATTTTGCTTCCCCTCTGTCTCCCACTGCCGTTTTTAACGCCATGCTAGACGGAGAGGTCACAGGCGTCCGCTTGGTTGCTGATGAATCTTTCTAGCAGTGAGTCACGTCAGGAAATTCTGATACAGTTAATCACGTAACGGGATCTTTCACTGGTGCCGCAGAGCACTCAGAACCTTACATGGGCCTGAAGCAGCTATTTATTCAACTCCAGGGCTCTCAGTGTATTTATGAACAAGCCAGCAGAATAAATGCTAATATTTAAAGATGTGGAAGGGGAAAAAGCTGCAGCCCAGCTGTGGTAGGGGTTCCCTGCAGCAGGCAGGGCGCACACATCCCTCGAGGGTGGTTCCGACATCCCTTCCGTAGCATCCGACGTGCTGAAATAAATGTTCCCGATTTTGGGGAAAGCAGGGTTTTTTGCTGCAAACTTCACTCTCCTTTTAGTGACTCTTACCAGCCTGAGCTGTTTGAGGATGGACGAGGCTGAATACAGCGATTAAATTTTATTCAGCCCTTGTCTTTGTGTTTACTGGGAGCCAGATGTTCAGCAGAGCTACGGGGAAGACGGACGTGTCGGCTCAACGTCAGCTCCAGGGAAGGGGGGATTGGGATGCAGGGAGGTGGCGATGCTGGAGCTGGAGGGGCTGGGAAGCTCTTCCCTGGACCGCAGAGGTATTTGGACACCTATGTGATATAGATATCATAGGTGTGTTTGGACACCTATTGTATATAGGTGTATACGTAATAGGTGTGTTTGGACACCTATTGTGTATAAATCTATAGCTATAGTAGCTGTATTTGGACACGTATTGTATATAAATCTATTTAATATTTATTAGAGATAGATAATAATAGATATAGATAGATATATAGATAGATATGTAGATAGATATAGATAGATATATAGATATATATATAAGTAGATATATAAAAATAGATATAAATCTATTTAATCTATATAAATATATACATATCGTATATAAATCTATATACAATATACAAATACAGCTATTATAGCTATATATAACGGGTGTCCAAATACCTTTGTGGTCCAGGGAAGAGCTTCGCAGTGGCGTGACATTTGTGTTTATTTATTTTTATATATTTTTTTAATATATATATATGTGATCTATAGGAACCAAGAGCTACTTGGGGCGAACACCAAACCACTCCGTGCAAATCCCGCTCACCACGTGTCCTTTCTTCCTCTGCGTGTGACCTTGGTGCTGTGCCGTGGGTCAGACGCGTCCTCAAGCGCGGGGTCCCGGTGCCGAGCGCTGACGGAGGCAGGAGCTAATCTCGGCCGGGAGATCACGCGGTTGCCGGGCGAGAGGGACTGCTGCTTTCTGGCGTGCGAAATCATCACAGGGGTGTCACGCTGAATTTGCACAGGGTGTTTTGTTCCTGGAAGGCGTGGGGGATATCTGCCCGCACCTCGGTGCCCACCGTGGCTTGCCAAAAATTAGAGCGGCTGTAGGGTGGTGGGGTCATCCCAGCTCCCTGTGGCAGCCCGGGGAGCTTGCATTTTCCTTTTCCTCCAACACAACCCTCTCTGGGGGTCTTGCGGACCGTGCTATAACACTTTCCCAACCCACCTGTTTCCCTCTTTATTTTTTTCCCCCCAGCTTAGTGTTTCTGCTGCCCCGTTTTTCTCCGTTACCTTTTCCTGCCCTTCGCAGCATCTCTGCACAGGTTGGCTGCAGAGAGCTCTCGTACCCCGTGTTGATCATGCTAATTGTCTCCCCAAGGAAAACCGAGTAGCTATTTCAAGGTAGAAGGGGAAAGAAGCAGTCCCTGCTCTAACAGCATAGCTCTTGTCTCTGCAAATCCCTTGATTTCTAAAGTTAGGGTCCAGCGTGGCATGGACCAGAACTGTGCTTGTGAGTTGCTCATATTTGGGCTGTAACTGTTTGCTGTCTTTGCCCCCAGAGCATTTAATTACACACTTCAGTAATTTTAGCATATGGCATGATTAATGAGTAATTTAAGTAATTCCTCATGTTGCCGGGACTCTAGCCGGTTGCATTTATAAAATCCTCTATACGCAAGCAGGAACACACTTGGGTGAATTATTTAGGGTCGTGCCTTCTCTTATATTCCCTTTAAATTGTACCCAGAGGTGTCACCGTCGCAGTGTGTCGTTGCTTTTTGAAGAAAAATCTCTGTTCTTGTGCAGAGTGAAGAAGGGCAGCTGCCGCCGCCGGCCGGGCTGTGGGAAGATGCTGGAGCCGCTCGCACATCCCTCGCTTTCTTGGAGGTCGTGCGAAGCCGGAAAAAAAAAACAATCTCATTCCCAGTCGCTGGATTGCAGCCCCTCAATTCCCACAGCAACCAGTCGGGAGGGTTAACGGCACGGGTTGACCCTGCCTGCGGTAGGAGCAGGCAGGAGCAGGCAGGAGGAGAGGAGCAGTGGATGGGATGGGCAGCCCTCAGCCGAAGGGTGGCCTGGAAGCCTGCCCGGGAGCAGCTGCTGGCAGGCAGCGCCGGCCTGAAGGGCCAGCTTTGATCTGCAATTAAAGACCAGAGAAAGAGAAAGTAAAACTTCACTTTTTTTTTTTTTTTTTTTGGAGTGGCAGGATTTTGTGCTGCCTGCCCAACCGGCAGCAGGGCACGGAGGTCGGGATGGGGTGCTGCCTGCGAGGCTCCCACGTGCCCCCCTCCTCTCATCGTCCCACTGGGGAGATATTTCTGCCCAACAGACAGCCCGTCAGATACACAAATGTGATTTGATGTGGCTGCAATCAACACTTTATTGGTGCAGGGGGGAATATCCGCGTTGGAAAGTGGGATTTGGGGAGATAGGAGATGTGGCTGCCTTGCAAAGCTCCCGCGGACCCATCATCCTACATAACAGCAAGCAGAAAAAATCCTCTTTTCCTCCACAACGGTTGCATTGCAGAGCTCCCGCGAACCCATCATCCTACGTGCGGAAAAATCCTCTTTGCCTCTGCAACGGCTTCATTTGATTCGAGGACAGCGGACGCCTTGCATCTGCTCATGCCCTTAAGCTGCTTCTTTACAGCATCCCCTTTCTCCTGCTGCTGCCTGTATTTTTTTTTTTCATGTGTCCTGGGAGCAGTAAGGGACTCCAGGCAGGATCCGCTGCTGCTGTGTGGGCACGTGGGAGAGGAAAAGCAAACAGCGAGATGCAAGTGTGAAGGTTTTTTCCCATGCCTCAGCGTTTCCTGCCCCAGCGATGCTGCTTCTCGGGGGGAAACGGAGTACGTTGCAGAGCCGCAGGGCGAGGGGAGATGTTGTGATGGGGTAAAAGCTTGCGTCCTTCTCCTCTGCTTCTGGCTGTGAAGATTTGGAGCCTACGGTGCCCTCCAGCCTGAGCAGAGGAGCTGAGATAGTTGCAGTTGGTGCTGGTGGGAGCTGGGAGCACTGGGAGGAGGACGTGGTGCCGGAGCTGGGAGGAGGCAGCTCTGGGAGGAAGCGCTCCAAAATTCATGACTGCTCCCTCCCTTACCCGCCCTGAGGCTGGGCAAGATGAAGAAATTCCCTTCAGGTCTTCTTTTTTTACCCCCCAGAGGCTGGTAGGGCATCACACCCAGCTTTTTGAGTAATCCTCAAAAAGCGTCGTGTGAATTAATCACCTGTTTTGGAAAACGAAGTCTGCGGAGCATCCTGTGTTGAGCAGCGGCAGTTTCCGTGCCCTCATCCCGTCTCGCTCCGGTCCCCAGCTCCCCGGGGGCGAGGGACACTGGGAAATTGGGACCTCTCTTGCTTAGGGTAAGGGTGGTCCCATCCCGGGGAGTGCCAGGGGAGGAGGGTTGGGATGCGGAGAGTCCTGTGAAGGCAATGGGCTGCTTTCCCTCGCCTCTCCCTGCCCCAAAATAACAAGGTGCCGTGGCTGTGCGGCTGATGGGAAGGCGATAGCCAGGCTTCCTTGCTTCCTCCAGCCACCGAATGCAACCCGAGACGAGGTGACGGTGGCATTTGGGAGCAGCGTGATGCAAGCCCAGCGCGAGCAAGGCAACACCGTCCAGCAGTCTAGACGCCGAATATGACCCTACCTTTTTTTTTTTATTCTTTATAAATGGTCTCCGCTCCAGTACAGAACGTCCTCTGACTTCTGAAGTATTTGTAATATTTCCACGCCCTCAGTTGCCAAAAAAACTTCTATAAAAAGCTGCTGTTCTTTTTTTTTTTTTTTGTGCAAAACTGAAACCCTTTGGTACTGCGAGATGCGCAGCGTTCCCAGGGCTCTGCCCGTGCCCGTTAGCACATGGAGCCGCAGCCCCGGCACGGTTGCTTTCCAGGAGGCAAAGCTGTCTGGAGTTACTCCTCACCATTGCAAACCCCCACTGCAAACCTCTTTAAACCCTTTTTTCTTCCTTCACGCCGCGCTGGAAAATAAAATAGCATTTTTTCTGAAATAGCGGGGCTGAAATGGAGTCCTGGTAGATGCATGTGAGCATCTCAGGGGGGTATTTGGGGGGTGACACCAGCATCTCGTGATACAGTCTCTGGGTGCTCGGTAGCACCGTGAAGATGCTTGGAGACGGCGTCTGCGTACCGGCGCGGAGACAGACGTGGTGAAATACCGCGGAAGGGTTTGCTGCCTTTTGCTGCCACGAGCAGAGAGGTTTGGCAGTAGCGCAGCTATTTCTAAATATGTCTAGGGGATGGGTGTGGAAGGAAATCTTACCATTTAGAGAGTCGGCCAAATTGCAATGTACTCAGCTTTTAAACTGCGAGGCCCAATTGTAGTGCTGCCAACTTCTTCATTTCGCTGTTTGCCTCTTTTATTGCTTGCCTATATTCAGCTGCAGCTGCTGTGCAGGATCCAGACGAACACCAGAAACTGGACTGTAAGGGAAATAACGAGATTTAATTGCAAAGTGACTGAAATGGAAAAAAATATTCCCCTTTCTTCCCGCTCTCCACCCCGGTCCCTGTTCTGCGTGTCGAGTAGCATCAGGTTGTATGTCACTGCGTGAGTCAGTGAATTTTTTGATCCTTACTCTGCTGTTGACAGGGACCCTTTAAATAGACTTTCATCCTGAAGACATCAGGAGGTGCTGGCAAACCCAATGCTACCGCCTTCCTTAAGATTATTCCCATTGCTCTTTATGGTTCGATGCGGAGGGTGTAAGTGGATTTTTTTTCTCTTGTTTGTGGTGCTTAGTTTAATTGAGTTTAATTTGACTTTAGCTGCAGTTCAGCCACTTCAGGGGCAAAGCTCGAAGTGCTGTCTGTGCTCTGAGAGGCATCCGGATAACTGGAGTCTGGGGATTTCGTCCCACTTGGAGAAAAAAACATCCAAACATTCAGCATTTCTGGACTCTGTCTCTTTGATGGCCCTTTTTATTAGCCTTACGATAACGCTTGGCTCCATCGCTGCTGGCTGCCGCCTCCTCCTCCTCCTCCTCCTTCTTCTCCTGGGTTCCTCCCAGCCGATGGTGCCTGATTTCGGCTCCGGGTACCACTCATGCAGACGGCGTTTGCAAGCAGCGGTCGCGCCGCTGCAAGCCCCACTGACCTCATTTTTCGGGTGGTTTTTTGCAGATCGTTGCTCCAGCCGCAAGTCAGTAAGTCAACAGGCACTTGGGTTTTCCACGCTGAGTTTGGGAATGCTCTGGCAAAGCCTCTGCCAGGGTCAGCCCCGGTTTGGTCTGCGCCCGTGGCACTCGTTGGGCATGTCAGGAGGCTTTGCGGGATGTCTTGACATAGCTGCATGGCCCGGGGCAGCAAGTGGAGAATTTGGCTTTTACCCAAATAAATATTTAAGCAACCAGGCAGCTGAAGAACCCATAATAAAATGTTCTGAATGTAGGCGGGTGTACAAACCTGGTAAACTGTGCTAAGGGGGTGAGGACCTGCTCCGCCATCAGATACTGCCCAGCGTCCGGTACAACCGCAGTCTTATCTCCAGGCACTTCAAAAGTTATATAAGTCTTTTTTTTTTTTTGCCTCGGTCTGTTTTGCAAAGCTTTATCTCAAGTAAATTTATGTTGAAGATAAGTCAGATACTTAATTCTGTAAACTCAGGAATTCCGTACATTCAAGAAACACGATCTATAGAATTCACTCATTCCAAAGACAAACACGTTTGTTCTTTTTAAAGTCTGAACTGGGAGAGAAATGGGGTTTGAGGTCTCGTTTTTCTAAGAATCGTCGTGTCGATGCGCTAAGGCTGTAATTTTTATGAGTCATTGCTTCGAGACAGCGGTGATCCACTGCAGAAACATCCCACTTCAAAACACGTTTCCTAACGGAGGGTAACTGGATCAGCATTAAAGAGAGGATTTCTCCTTAAATGTTGTCTGTGCTACGAGTAAAATTATGGAGATTTTATGCTTCAAGAGCTAACCAGGCGAACCAGCTCTCTGGCCTTTTAAGGGAGCCAGAAATCGGGTGGGAGAATCACAGAATCATTTGGTTGGAAAAGACCTTTCAGATCATCGAGTCCAACCGTACCTGTCCACCACTAAACCATGTCCCTCAGCACCTCGTCTGCCCGGCTTTTAAATACCTCCAGGGATGGGGACTCCACCACTTCCCTGGGCAGCCTGTTCCAGTGCTTGACAACCCTCTCCGTGAAGAAGTTTTTCCTAATATCCAATCTAAACCTCCCCTGGCACAACTTGAGGCCATTGCCTCTCGTCCTATCGCTTGTTCCTTGGGAGAAGAGACCAACCCCCACCTCACCACAACCTCCTCTCAGGCAGTTGTAGGGGGCGAGAAGGTCTCCCCTCAGCCTCCTCTTCTCCAGGCTGAACAAGCCCAGGTCCCTCAGCCGCTCCTCACAGCACTTGTGCTCCAGACCCTTCCCCAGCTTCGTTGCCCTTCTCTGGACACGCTCCAGCACCTCCATGTCCTTCTTGGAGTGAGGGGCCCAAAACTGAACACAGCACTCGAGGTGCGGCCTCACCAGTGCCCAGTACAGGGGGACGATCACTGCCCTGCTCCTGCTGGCCACACTGTTCCTGATACAAGCCAGGATGCCGTTGGCCTTCTTGGCCACCTGGGCACACTGCTGGCTCATGTTCAGCCGGCTGTCGACCAACACCCCCAGGTCCCTCTCTGCCCAGCAGCTTTCCAGCCACTCCTCCCCAAGCCTGTAGCGCTGCATGGGGTTGTTGTGGCCCAAGGGCAGGACCCGGCGCTTGGCCTTGTTGAACCTCATACAAATGGATGCTAAGAGCTTCTTTGGAGAATTAATTTTTCTTATATATCTAAACTGAATATTGAAACTAGTGTGTTTTCCCATAATTTTAAATTTTGGGGAAGTTGGTACATACTTAGACAGCGCTTCCAGCCGATGATGCCGTGTTGCGTGTGTAGGTGATGCAAGAAAACCGCTGATCTGATTTCTCGTGGCAGTGAGAGCCCGTCCCTTGGGGCACCGAAATCGTCACTGTGTGTCCCCTGACCCCTTGAAGTGCTGCTCGGTGGGGTCTGGGGTCCCTGCATCTTGGGTGGGGCCAAAGCAGCCAAATCACCCCTTCTTCCACACCAACACACGTGGATTTTGGTCCTGTCTCTGACCACAGCTGATTTCCCATCGCGATAACACCTTGGTGTTTAAAGATGCAGCAGCTGCAAGGTTTACTTGGTGGATTCGATGCAAAAGAGCATAAATTGTGAATTTTACACCCGTCAAGGTGGATATTTTTCTTTAAAGCCCGCTTTCTGTGTGCAGTCGGTGCGGTATCCTGTGAAGAAGGGGGGTTTCATCCCGGCTCCGCTGTTCATCTCTGGGTGGGAGATAAATGGGCACAGCTGGGCTGGGTGAGCTGTGCAGGGGCTGGGCGAGAAATGAGGGATTACACGGGGAAAAAAAGGCCATGGATTTGTTTTCAGCGGGACACAGCGCAGGCACAAGTAGGCTCTTGCAGCCAGATGGAAAAGAAGATCCTGTAGGGAGTAAAATGGCTTCATCCAACAGTTGGAAATTTTTTTCTTCGAGGTTGAAAGCCGCTGTCCCGGTCGCATTTTTGTAATGCTGCCTGTGAAATGCATGTATGTGCGCTCTTCTCGCCAAAAGGTATTTCCCTCACTTGATAGAATCATAGAATCACAGAATGCTTTGGGTGGGAAGGGACCTTTAGAGGGCATCTGGTCCAACCCCCCTGCAGTGAGCAGGGACATCTTTAACCAGATCAGGTTGCTCAGAGCCCCGTCCAACCTGACCTGGAATGTTTCCAGGGATGGGGCCTCCACCACCTCTCTGGGCAACAAATCCCCTAAGTTTGATGAAGCTTTTCTGCTGGGACGTGGACATGGAGCTGCAGCGATGTTAGGGCTCAGCTGCGGCTGCAGCTGGTCCAGCGTGGGCTGAAGGAGATGTCAAAAAACGAACAGTTCCCGGTTGGATCCAGCTGAAAAATGGTTTTGGACCAGATTTTGGTTGGTGCTCTCCCCTCCGTATGGAGCGTCCTGCGTGTCATTGCAGATGGTTTCTGCTGGCGGCTGCCACCAGCAATGCTGGGGACGCCCAGTAAAAGGCTGAGTAGCTGAGTTCTCACACGCTTCCACAATAAATAGAAATAAAATGCTAAAAGAATCATTTACAGTAAATTCTAGTAGACGTTGCCAGTGCCATCTGTCTTGTGTGTACAGACAAGGAGCCTCTTCTAAAGCAAACACAGCCTTCACCAATGCATCAATTGAAGAGCCATCAGCCTTGTTCAGAAGGTCCCTGCTCCTGGTCCACCCACATTTCGCTGACCCTGTTTTCCTTCAAACTGACCTTTGGCAGGAGCAGTTTGGCTTCAGCTGGAAAACGAGGATGAAATAGTTAACGGAGGGTTTCGGGTGGGAATTTGGGGCTGAAATTAAACCCTGGGGAGATGTTTTACCCCAGGTGAGCAACTCCAGCAAATGGGCTCCTCTGGGTGCAGTGGGACTTAGTAAAAAGCCCAAACCTATATAAAGGACTTGAATTTTTTTGCACCACTTGGATACTTTAAGGATCTTTCTCTTGCTCTTATGGCCAGAAAACAGGGGCTGGGGCTCCAGAGCGGTTCCTTGTCCCAGTTTCCACTTAACTGGCGTCCTACCATCTGCAAGCCCTTACACCCTGGGGTAGGCTTTGCTTTAGCTACAGTAACTAAACACCAAGTTTGCCAAGCCCGGCTCTGATCAAAACACACTTTAAGACCCTTTGTACGGTTATTAATCATAAGCAGCGGCAAACATTTTTTTCACCAGCAGTTTACTGACGGATTGAAGCATGCAGCCAGAAAATGTGCAAAGTTGTTTCTCACTTTTTCTCTAATTCTGGGGTGGGAAATAAAACCAATGTCGCGCTCTTGCCGCTTTTCTGCTCTCTGCTCTTTAGCATGGTGGGCTTTATTTTTAATTTCCCCTGCAACCCTCAGTTGGCTTCAGTGGGATTGTAAAGTCTCGGAGACGATGGTATGTCCAGCGGACCGCTGTTCGGGAGAAATTTGCAGCTTATCGATGGGAAACGTGCTCGGCTGCAAGGATGCTCCGGCGTCGCAAGGATGCCGCTGCCTTTGCCGTGCCCAGCACCCATGCACCGTTTCGAAGCAGCTGCCGAAAACTTGCCCGTATCCTTTGTAACCCGACGATAGCGTCATTGAACAACTGAGAGACTATAAAAAGTCGCTTTGAAATCAGATGGTCAAGCTTTGGGCCGTCTCCAACAGATTGCGTTCAGGAGCCGAGCTTGGCCCGGAGCCCTTCTCTTGGCCTCTCTGAATGGTTTCAGCTGGGAGGCTGTATCAGTTGCTAATGCACCATAAATAAACATCAGAGTATAAACCTTGCTAGCAAAATACCAGGGGAACTCCTCATTTTTAGGCTGTGCCTGCGTGTTGTCCCTTGCACATGACCCTGGTTGTCCCGGCAGATTTTTTCTTCATGAGGTAAGCCGGCTGTGATAAATGGGAATGCGAATAGCTGTCAGGGTTCATACGCTAGGTATTTATTGCTAGAAATGGTCAAAAAGTTGTGCGGTGGAACTAACTGTCGGTTAGTGGGTGCAGGGATGGAGTTTAGCGTGGTAATGTGTACGTAGTAATGATAAATCAGTGCTAAATTAAAGCATAAATAAAGCACATATATAAAAATAAATAAAATATATAAATATGATATGAATAAATATCTATAAATAGGGAAATAAAAGACTAAATTAAAACTGTGCTGGATGGTGGTTTGGGATGCGAGACATGCGATATGAGAGGTAGAGGCAATGGCCTCAAGTTGTGCCAGGGGAGGTTTAGATTGGATATTAGGGAAAACTTCTTCACGGAGAGGGTTGTCAAGCATTGGAAGAGGCTGCCCAGGGAAGTGGTGGAGTCCCCATCCCTGGAGGTATTTAAAAGCCGGGCAGACGAGGCGCTTAGGGACATGGTTTAGTAGTGGCCAGGTACGGTTGGACTCGATGACCTTAAAGGTCTTTTCCAACCAAATGATTCTGTGATTCTATAGTTAAATCCAGAGGTGCCCAACCTCTGGATTCAGGAACACCAGGGATAGTGGGACCCATCCCTGGAGGTCACCTAGAATCAAATCACCCAAACCTGACAGGCACAGCGGGGTTGGTGGTGGTGTACAGGCTGCTATTTAAAATAGCAGGGAAAAAAGGGAAAAGCACAGGTTGTTATTAAAAATAGCATCACGTGGAGGCTGTCATGGTGTCCTCCCCAGGAGGGGACAGCCCACGCGCCAGCCCCATGGTGCTCACCGTGTCTGCAAACAGGGAGACGAAGCCCAGGGATGTGACCTGTCAGGGAAGCCATGCTTTAATATATTTTTTTTAAAAAAAGTAATTTTTGGAATGTACTGTTTGTAATGGCAGCCATCCCCTGACAAATTTAGAATCACAGAATAGAATCACAGAATCATTAAGGCTGGCAAAGACCTCTAAGATCATCTCGTCCAACCGTCAACCCAGCACCACCATGCCTACTAAACC
>VYZW01061438.1:0-21600 GCA_013401315.1 Balaeniceps rex
GGGGGTGGGGCTGAGGCTGAGGTCACGGGCGGGCCCGGTGGTTCCTGCTGCCGGGCCCGAGGCCTCAGCAGGGGCCCGGGCCCGGGCCTGGGCCTGGGCCTGGGGCCCGGTGCTGCCATCGCGGGGTGACCGGGCCTAGCGCTCGCCGGGGGCCCGGCTGTGCGGGTCAGTGGGGCCGAGCCCCGTCCCCCCGCTGCCGCCAACCCCTCTGAGTTTGCCGGGGGTGCCTCGTGCCGCCATGTGCTGCGCCCTCGTCCGCACGACGCCTCTGGCCGGGCGCGTCCTCGCCGCCCGGTGCGGTAGGAGCGGCTCCTTTCACGAGCTGCCATCGGTCTGCGCGGCGGAGCCCCCGTCTCCCGCGGCAGGTCTGAGCCGGGCCGGGGCCTGGCACCTCGCCTGCCCGTGGCTGAGCCTCCGTCTGCGGCCAAGCTCGGCGGCGTCCCCTTCCCTAAGGGTGGGGGGGCCCAGCCGGAGCAGGGGGCTCGCAGGCGTCTCCCTTTGGTTCCCGGCCATTTTGCAAATCCCGAGCTTTTACCAGCGGCGCTGGGCAGCCGCATCCCCCCGTGGGCTCTTCTGCTGTCCCTGGGACGGGTTTAACAGAACCTTCTCAGCGGCACGTGGTGCTCCGTGGCCCCTTCCCGGCTGGTGCGGTGAGCGCCGTGCTCAGGGCAGCCCCGGCCTGTGGCCCCGGGTCTCCTCAGGCAGCCCCAACGCCCCGGGGATGGCTCCCGAGGGTCCCCAGATCAGCAGCGAGGGTCGAGCGTCCCTTACTCGCCCGTTCCCTGCCAGCCCCAGGCAGCAGCTGGGGTCCCCGGGTGCAGGCAGGGCTCTGGCAGCTGCCGGTCCTGGCAGGAGGCAGGGGTCCTGCAGCCCCTTGGGCCAGCTGCCCCGTGAGCGAGCGGACATCTCTGCCAGCGGTGGGTCGTGGCACTGCGCTGGTCCCCATCGAATCCGTGGCTGTTGGGGGGTGACGGGGGCGGCGTCGGGGGGGGATTTTTTCAAAAAGCGGCTGGGACGTGGCTCTGGCCAGATTAGCGGGTGACGGGGGCTGGCACCGGGGGCCCCAGCACCCTTCCCCACCGAGCTCCGTGAGAGCAGCCGGCGCTTGTGGCTGGTGCTGCCGCCGCACTGGGGCTGGGAGGGGGTCTGTGCCGGCCCCGCCAGCCCTCTGTCACCCAGGGCCGTGGCAGGGTGACGGCAGCGAGCGCACCCGTGGCCGGGGTTCGGACGTTGCCCCTTCCCTGCGGCGGCGGCAGCTTTCTGTGCCGTGCGCCTTTAACGAGCGCGGCCTCGGCGCGGTGACGTGGGGTGGCCCAGGGCCAGGAAGGGGAACCGTCGCCTGCCAGCCCCGCCGAAGAGAAGCCCAACAACTTTTCTTTTGTGCGTGGCCGCTGGCTCCCCGGCCTTCCCCGGCTGCCAGCGCTCATGGCGGATTAAACCCCGTGTGCCGACGGCGGCCGCGCGCCCCCGGTAAGGCCCAAACAAAGACTTTATCCCTCTTTCTTGTTTTGTTTTCAACAGGGCTGGGGAGGAGGAGGAGGAGGAGGAGGAGGAGGAGGGAGGCGGGGGAGGCGAAGCTCGCCGTCTCCCAGCTCCGGCGCCTTGCTGCGGCGTGCGGCTCCTGCCCTGGCGCCCCGCAAGCCTCCGAGGTGCGAATCCCCGACTCGCGTCGGGACGCGGGCGGCCGAGTTGCGTTTGCCAACATCCGGGAGCTTGAGCTCCGGGGTGGCGGCCGTGTCCCCCCCCGCCGCCTCCTCCCCACGCCAGCCGTGGGCCCGTCCCAGGGGGGGAGGCTGCCGTGGGGCGCCCGACCTGCCTGGGTGAGCTGCTGGGTGCTTCCTGCAGCGGGACCCCCGGCCCCAGGACAGCTGGGGGCTGCGGGCGCGTTCCTCTGGCAGGTTGGCACGTCGGGAGCTCCGGAGGCGCGGGCTTGCGTAACGCCGTGTTTTGACCGGAGCGGGCGCTGGGGGAAAGTAGCAAAGGACAATGCCGCCGCGGCCATCACCGCCGTTGCCGCCGGGGCTTGTCCCTGCTCCCGCTGGACCCTTCCCCACCGACCCTCCGCAGCTCCCCTCCCTGGAGACGCAGCTGGAAAGCGCTCACGGCCGCTGCCGCGCTTTGTGCCGACGCGCCGGGCTCCCCAACCGCTTCCCGTCCGCCGTCGTGCGGATCCAGGCGTAACGCGCGCGGCATCTCCCCGCGGAGGGTCATGTTGTTGTCTCTGGCGCTTGGCGAGCACGGCTCGGGGAAGCCGGCGTCGCTGGCGACGAGCCAGGCTGTGACCGGGGCAGGAGCGGGCAGCCCTGCCCGTCCCAGCTTCTCACCGGGCACCGGCACTTCTGCAGACCGGCTCTGGTAAAACCCAGCTCAGCACTGGCGGAGCGCGCTCAGCAGGATGCGGCCCTCCGCGGCGGGAGTCTGCGTTCAGGACTGGCACGCGTGTTTCGCCTGGAGGCTTCGGGTGGATTTTTGGGGAGAGGTCCTGGCCTGGGCACGCTGAACCCACGGCCGTGGGGCTGGAGGGGCGGTGGGTGCCGGGAGGCTGTGTGCCGCAGCCACGGGGCAGAGGGGCTGGTTTTTAGCCAAACCGGAGGGAGGACCCATCCCGCCAAGGGTCCTGCGCTTCCCAGCCGAGCTCATGGAGGCGGCGGGTGCTCTGTGTCCCCCAAAAGCCAGGAGGCCAGTGGCTGTGGTGTGCCAGGCGCTCCCGGGAACGGCTGCGGATCCCAGCTGGGCTCCTGGCCCGTCGCGGCGGGGGGTGCCAGGGTGCAATATGGGGCGAGGAGCCGAGGAGCACCCTCCCCATTTGGGTGATTTTTGGCAGGGGCCCCGGTCGGCCCCCGCCTCTGCTCAGGTCTGCTCCCAGCAGCTCCCTCGCCGGGAGGATTACCAGGGTGGCACCGGGGACGGCTGGCGCGGAGGCAAAGGTCGCCGCGGAGGGGACCTGGCAGCGCTCCCGGGGGCAGTGGGGCGGCTCGTCCCTGCTCCCACCCTGCGCGGTGATGCCTGGGGGGCTCCCCCCGCCCCCGGCAGGTGGTTCTCCTAGTGCCGGCGGCAGCGGGAAGGGGAGCTGGCAGCGCTCCGACGGCTTGGCCGCCGCCTCGCCGGGCTCGTTTGGGGCCGGGTGACCTTTGCAGGCTCCTTCCAGCCCCTGCGGCGGTGTCCCGGCAGGGGCAGAGTGGGCAGCCTGCCCACCCTCTGAGGGTCCCAGCAGCCGGGGTGGTGGGGGACGGGCGACCCCCGGCTCCCGCCCTGCCGGTGTTTCAGGGGCCGGTGGCCGCACAGCTGGGACAAGCCAGAGCAGCCGCGGGCAGTGCCACGGTGGGAGCTCAGCCCTTTCCCAGGCACGGCCGGCTCCGGACCCCCAGCAGCCGGGTTCCCTCCTTTTTCTTTCTTTTTTTAAATTTCCTTCCAGCGTGGGGTCTGCGGGAGATCCCTCCCAGCCAAGGCCCGGCAGCCCGCGCTCCCCGCAGCTCCCACCGCGCTCTTGGCTGGAGCCGGTTGCTGGTGCCCATGGCCCGCCTGGTTTGGGCGCTTGCTTGCTGCTGGCCCCTGGGCCCCGGCTGCTTCCCGCGGGCCGTGCCGCTCCGCTGTGCCGTGCCACGCTCCGTGGCTGCCGTGTCCTGCCGGGGCCGGCTGCCTCTCGGCACAGCAGTGGGGGATTTTTGCCTGCTCTTGCCCATCCCGCAGGACTCTTGGCTCGGCATCCCTACACATGCCGGATTTTTGTGCTTTGAGCTACACCGTCACTCTCTAAAGTTGCTGCTCATGTTTTCTAGAGGGAGGTGAATTTTCCTGGGATGCTGGCGGTCCCGGCAGTGATGCCGGTGCTCAGCCATGACCGGCAGCGGGGGCAACGCCGTCCCTGGGTGGGCAGCAAGTGCCGACAACCTGCCAGCCCCTGTGCCAGGAGCCCGCTGGGTGCCCAGGTCGGGCTCCCTGCCTCCAGCCTGCCACGGGCAGCGGAGCCCCGTGGTTCGGCACAGCCACGGAGAAGCCCTCGGCGGCCTGCGGTGCCCCACGGCAACACAGGATCCCTTGGGCTGACAGCAGCCGCCGGTGCCAGCTGGCCAGAGCCGCGACCGGTTGTTTTGCGCCACCGTGGCACAAAAGACAGGCCCGACGGGACCCTGCCCTCCTCGCCGGGGCTGAAACCGTGCGGCAAGAGGGACCAGCCTGGGCACGGGCTCTGAGCGGGCTCCCGGGCTGCCAGGCCTTTAAATTCCTCTTCAAAGAAATTTCAGAGGAGTTTGGGGGTGAGGAGGAGGGAAGGAGGCAGGGCAGGGGCAGGAGGTGCTGGGGACGAGGAGCCTGAGCAGCCGTTTTCCCTTGAGCCTTGCTCTCGGGATCCCGACCTCCGGGGGTAAATCCCGGGGGGCTGCGGGAGAGGACCCGGCTGCGGCTCGGCACTGCCGCTCCCCGCTCGGTGCCTGCTGAAAAGCAGGAGGATGCCGGCTGCTCGCCTCCGTACAGCCCACAGCCGGCCGGGCACAGAGGGCAGAGCCTCCCTTGATGGCCTGGCGCTGTGTGCAAGCCCTATGTTAATGTAATTACTATGTTTGGCCTTAATTGCTTTTTTCCTTCCCCCCCCCCCCCCTTTTTTTTCTTTCCCAGGGGCAGGCGCGGCCCCGGCGAGNGCAGTGACCTGGCAGCCTCGCGAAGATGCCTCTTCACGGCGCGAGAGCCGCGGCTCTCCTCGCTTGGGTAAAGCCTCCCTCTCCTCCGCCGTAGCTTGCTCCGTAGGCGGGACGTGCTCCCCGGGTGGGTCCCAGCTGCTGCCGGCACTGCTGGCTCCTCGGGTGCACGATGCCGGCGCCGGTCAAGGTGGGGGTTGTGGCTGGGGCAGGTCCTGGGGCAGCCGAGTCCCTGCTGTTCCCGGGCAGGTGGGTGTTTGCAGGAGAAGCCTTGCTCACCGCTCCTCTTGAGTAACCAGAAATGCTGGAACAGCTTGGTCCGGCTGCGGAAATTGCTCAGGAGCCGGAGCCGAGCCTGGAGCAGGCAGCAGGCTTGGGAAGCGAGCAGTGGCTGGACCGTACAGGGGCTGCTGGGTCTGCCTCGCAGAGCAGTGCCGTGCCTGAGCAAAGCATCGCAGCGTGATAAACGAGACCCGTGCCGGCCTGTCTGGCTGTGGAGTCGTGGGGATGGCGTTCGGCTTTTGCCTGGGCAGGGCAGGGGTGGTCGGAAGGGCTGGCTTTGCTCTCACACCCAGACCGGTCTCGCTGTCCCCTGCCAGGACTGGGAGGTGACGGGTGGCACAGCACGGCGTGATGTTGGCTTCTGCCTTCTGACCTTCTCGCCCCGTTTCTAGGTGAACAGCACAAAAGTTTGTACCGATCCCCTCGATGATCTGTCACAGCTCCAGGACTGTAGCGTCTTCATCAGGATCATCGACAAAATGTGAGTACGGGGAGCCGGGGTGCGCTCTCCAAACCGCCCGGCTGGCTGGAAGGCGCTGGGCCTCGGCCCCGAGAGCCTCCTCTGGCTGTGAGCGTGGTCCCTCTCCAGGCAGGGTGGGAGCGGGGGTCCTGGGATATTCCTCCTCTGGCAGACCTGCTGCTGGATCTCCGGCTCCTCGGCACGAGGCTCCAGCGAAGCACGGCGCCTGCGTAAGCAGCGCTTGCCGCCGGGCGTGCTCTGAAGCCCGCTGCAATGAAACACGGGGCTTGTGCCTTCGTGCTGTGGCTCCTTCGCACGTAAACCCACCGTGCGCGGGATGACGAGCTTTTTGGGCTGCCCTGCTTGGAAGCCTCCGTACGTAGATGACGTACCGGGGCTCTGCCGGCAGCTCAGGCTCAAGACAAACCTGCTCGAGGTAGCTGGGAGAGGGTCTGCTCCCCTGCCGGCCCCACGATCCTGCGGGCAGGGGCTGCCTATTGCATGGCCGGGGTCTGCCTGCAGAGCCCTGGGCAGAGCTGTCGGGCCCCACGGAGCCGCCCAGGCAGGATTTTAGCCGGAGTTTCTGTCCTTTGAGGCTTGCTATCGCATCTGGTGCTGACCTCTGGGCTCGCTCCTGGCGTTGAAGCAAAGAGCTGAGCGCTGATGCCAGCGGCGCGGGGGCTTCCGGAGCTGCACGGCAGACGCTTTATTTCCCTAAATGCTCCTCGGGTGAGGAAACAGCCCAGCAAGTTTTCCTGAGCAGCAGCCTCGGGATCCTGAGGAAGCCTTGGGTCTGTAAAGCAGCTTACGGAATGACAGCTCCCGCCCCACGAAGCGCTCCTGTTCTGTGGGGACCTCAGGCTGCTTCTGAGTACGATACGGGCAGGACCGAGCTTGTTTGCTCTGTACCCGGGACCCGAGGTGGCCGGGCAGGGCAGGGCAGGGAGGAATGCCTCTGTCAGGAGCCACGTTCGTTGCCTGTGAGCAAGGGCGATTAAAACCTGCACGCCGTAATGGGCATCGGAGCTAGGACCGAGCACGCTCCGCTCCGGCTGCGCGTCCTTAACGAGCTGGTGAGGCAAATTGGGAGGGTGCGAGGCCGCCGCTCGGCGCCGAGCGCGGCATTGCTTTCAAACCTTTTCGGCGGGAGGCTCTGTGGGAGCTTGTCCGCTCGGAGCGGGGATCTGCCTGCGGTGGGTGGGGAGGAAGGAGCCGCCTGCACCGGGGATATATTTAGTCAGATCTGGTTAATCTCCTGGGTCTGTGCTCCGGCTCGGATTAGCCGGGATCGCTGGCGGCGTGTGCTCGCTAAACAGGCCTGACCGTAGCTTGATAAGTGGGGCAGCAGCGGGGCGGACGCTGCGGCAGCCGGCTGAGCCGCAGGGGAGCTCCCCGTAGCACTGGGGGACAGGCTGGGAAATCTGTGAGGATGAGAAAATCCTTGTGCCGGCCCCTTCCCCGGGCAAAGTCCCCGCTTTCGGTGCCTTGGGGGTAACCGAAGGTACCAAAGCGGCGCCGGTCGAGTGAGGCTTGCACGGGTTTTAGGCACGTGGGCTCTGTTTGAACGGCGGCTGATGAGGAAGAGTGTGGTCTTGAATAAGAGCCGCAAGAGGCAGCTTCAGCCCCCCCCAAAATCCCGCGTGGGCTCCAGGGCAGCGACCCGGAGGGGAGCGGGATCCGCACGTCTCCAAAATGCCTTTTCCCACAAATGGTGACGCTTTGCAACAGCAAGAAAAACACCCAAAGCTCCACGCGTGACCCCTGGCCCCCGCGGTGCCTCCCCGGCCAGCGGTGACGCTGCCAGCTCCTCTGCCGTGCCGGATGCCAGGGCTGGCAGGCAGAGGAGGAAGCGGCGGAGGCCGGCAGCGCTCCGGCACACACGCCGGGGGGGGGCCAGCTGCCCAGCTCCGGCTGCTCACCAAGCGCAGCCATGTTTGTCGGGGCTGTGGGGAGCGTCCGTGCCTGCTCCCGGGCACGGCGCGGTTGGCTTTTGCTTCGCCGCCCGCCCTGGCATGGGGGCGTGGGGCAGACCGGTGCCGTATTGCCCGAGAGCCAGCCCCTCGCTCAGCAAGCTCTGTCGCAAAAAAAGCACAGTTCGTTTAATCCCTCGGCAAAGCGTTAACGCAACCCGTGCACTCTTCCAGCCACAGGAGCGAGGAGGGCGAGTCTGTGCTGGAGCAGCCGCTGCCGGAGAGGATCTCCTTCGTCTGTGGCTTCCTGCAGAGTAAGAGCCGGCGCCGGGGGAGGAGGCTGCCCCTGCTCGGTGACCCCAGCCCTTCGGGGGTCTGGGCTTGTGTCTGCAGGCTCCCCCCTCCCCTAAGTGGCCCTCCGCTGCATCGGCAGCTTCACGAGGTGCAGGCAGAGCTGCCCTGACCCCGCGGCAGCATGCGGGAAGGAAAGCTTCCCGATGGAAGTCCTTGCCAGAGCCCGGGCTCGGTGCAAAGGAGGTCCAGGGGGCGAAGGGCAGGGTGCCGGTGGCTGCTCCGGTGACGCTGCCTTGGGGCAGCATTCCTAGCCCGCTGCCTGGCCTCAAGCTGCTCAAATCCCACTGGAAAACCTTTACCCAAGCAGGAATCCCGGGAGGGGAAATGGGAATTCTCTTGCACTTTTGCTCAGCCTCTCCTGGAAGGGTTGACACCGTATCCCACCTCGGTATCCCACCCTCCGTGGATGGGACTCGGTTCGTGCTGGTGGCGGAGGAGCAAAAGGCGCAGAGAGATGCCGAGGGCGAGGTGGGGAGGCTGGGACCGAGGGGGAAGTTGCCAGGGAGGGGAAAAAAAAAAAGCCCGTCGGAGTTAATGGCAGAGGCTGAGCACTGGGGGCTCAGCTCCGGAGCCCAGCCCGCCCTGCGCCTCCCTGCCTGTGCCCCTTCTCCGTGGGGAGGCCTCACGGTGCCCCACAGCCCGTCACCTCGGGGGACGGACACGTGCCACGGGCCGGCAGGCAGCGTGCCCAGCAGCAGGGGCTGCGGCGTGACTGGGAATCCTGCTTCACGTTGCAGAGCACTGCAAGCACAAATCGACCGCGGAGAACCTGGTCTCGGCACAGAAACTCCTGGAGGGAGAGGAGCTGGCGTTGGCCAAGGTAACCGCGGGGCACGCTTTATTCCTAGCCGGCACCGATGACCGACCTGGGGTCGGTGACGCTTACCTGCCTCGTTTCAGGTGGCCACGCTGCTCCTGTATCACACCTCCATGAGCTGCAAGAGCCCCGGGGACTGGAATGAGTTTGACTACAAGACCCAGGTAAACCCTTCTGGGTTCCCCCTCCGGGCCAGGGGAGACGCCTTTTGGGGGGTGCTCCGAGACCTGCCCTCCTGTTCCGGGTCCCCTCGAAAGGTGGTGCGGGGTGGGCGCTGCGGTGCTCGCCAGTGCATCTGGGCAGTCAAAGGCTCGTGACTGCGAGTGTGGGCACCTGCCGGCGCAGGCACGGGCAGGCAGGGAGCTGCCCGCTCCCCCGAGCCTGCTGCGGTCGCTGCCTGCTCGGCACCGCTCTGCCTGCGAACCGCTGCTGCTGCTGCGGCAGAGCTGCTGACCCCACGGCTCCTCCGACACAGGTTGAGCTGGCATCGATCCTCAAATTCGTGCTGGACAACGAGGAGAGCCTGAATGAGAACCTGGAGACGTTTCTGCAGAGGAAAGGTGAGCGCCGGGCCCTGGCTGCCCGTGCTGTGGCACCAGCCCGGAGTACCGGGCCAAGCCTTTTGCAGGCAGAGCAGGCACTGGGCACATTTTTCTCCTAGCCGGCACCGATGCAGCACCCTGGTTAGACCGACAGGTTAACGTCTTTGCTGTAGTGGTGTCCGAGTGCCAGTTTGGAGCGGGACAGAACAGCCCATAACCTTGTGGAGAGCAGCAGTGGGGGATATTGCGAGCGCTGAGCACTGCTGGCATCTTCCTTCACAGCTCCCACGCCCGCAGCACCTTACCGGCACGGACGACCCTTTTCTAGAGCGTAAAAATGTTGGTTTTTCCCCCGATTTGTGCCGCTATAGCTGCCAAGCCATAAAAGCAGCAACACCATCCAGGTCCTCTCCCCCCAGGACTGAGCGCTACAAGATGGTCCCCTGGAAGCTCTTTAAGAGCAGGGCCGCCTTATATCTGCCGGGCTCTCCCCACTCGGCAGCATCCCGGCCTTTGCGGCACACGCCGCTGAAACGCGCTTTGCCCGGAGGAGCGAGGCGGGTGGGATGCCCACAGCTTCGCAGTGGAGTGGAGTGCGGGGGCAGGACCGTGGAGCTGGCAGGACAGGGGTGTAAGGCAGGTTTATGGCTTTCCCGGCTGGGCTGATCCGTCCCCGCTGGAATTTGCGGTTCCTGCGCATCGGGGATTCCGGCTGCTGAACACTTCCTTCCGGTATTAACGTGAAGATCACAACCTGCTTCTCGCTTGCGATTTCCAGCGCCGCTGCCCTCGTCCAGCGCGTCCAGCAGCGGCTCCGAGGAGCACTCCCCGCTGCTCTCCCTCCCGCAGAAGCGAGAGGTGCGTTTCCTGGAGCTGCAGAAGATCGCCTCCTCCTCCGGCGCCAACAAGTACGTCCCGGCCTCTTGGCTGCCGGGGGGAGCGAGGGGAGGGGGCGAACGGACAGGGCGGCTTCTGGGACCCGGAGATGTAGCTGGGGTGCACGCTGACTCGACAGAGACCCCCTTGCTGCCGTGGTGCTGTCCTGTTGCAAGCTCCTCAGGCATGACGTGGGGGTGTACAGTGGAAGAGTGAGGTCGGGCCATAATTAGCTCCTTTTAGCGCAGCTCGTTTCAGCCTAATGAGCACAGACGCTTCCCAGAGCAGCTTGTGGTCCTCTCCTGCGCCCTCCTGGGTGGGTTCGGGAGGACCAGGCTTGTGTGGCTGCTGGGTGTCCGGCTGCGAGTGCTGAAGGAGCTTCCCTCTAGCAAGCTGGTTGCTCTGCGGTGGGGCTCCGGCTGCGGCGTGCAGGGCGGTGGATGCTTTGCCCTGGGACTGGAGGGGGTTTTGCACGTGCGTGCCAGACGCTTGGAGACTGGCGTTAGCGCGGTCAAGATGAGGAGAGCGGCCTTTCTGCTCGGGTGACGAGGCATCAAGGTTGCTGCTCCGGACCTGCCTCTGAGATGGGGGAACCAGAGTGGGTCTGGCTGCGCGAGGTGGGACCGTGCCGTGCCGTTGGCTCCGGATAACCGAGTTACGCGGCGTGCCTCTCCTCAGCATGCTCCCCGGCCCTCCGTCCTCACCCATGGGGGACGTCATGCAGACCCCCCAGTTTCAGCTGCGACGGCTGAAGAAGCAGCTGGCTGCCGAGAGAGAGAACCGGGATGAGCTGGAGGTGGAGCTGGCAGAGAACCGCAAGCTCATCACGGAGAAGGGTCAGTCGCTAGCGGGACGTCCTGGGGCGCGGGGAGGGCTCTCCGGGGCTGAGACCTCGTCTGGTTTCTGTGACTTTCTGTTACGGCTTTGACCCCACCACGACCGTGGTCACGCACGGTCCGTCCTGCCAGACCCCACGTGAGCACAGCTCGCGGCTTTGGGGCTTTTCTGCTTTCCAGAGCAGACGGGGCAGCTCGGGGCTTGCTGCGCCTCGCTCCGTGCTGGGCCAAGGGGACCCTTGCCCCTTAATCTGGACCAAAGCGTGAAGCAGAAAGCCTTGCTGATGGGCGCCAAGACAGCTCCGACGCCATTGTCACAACCCCGAGCAGCTCTCGGAGGTGGCTGTCGGTCCCTCTGCCAAATGATTTGGAGCAGGCTGGCAGGCGTAGGAGTCTCACCATCCACATCTCAAACGCTCTCCGCACTGGGGATTTCCCCAGGCGCACGCGGAGAACGGCAGGTTCCTTCTTCCCTCTCGTATTCCCTTACATATCCTCGGCAACAAAAGCCGTGACTGAGGCAACACCCGTGCTGAGCAGCGGCGCTGGCAGCCCGGCTCTCCCGTCTCCTGCTTCGGACGGTTTCTGTGCAGCGGCTCCTCACCGGCTTGGGAGAAGGACAGACGTCCTCCACCGTGCTGCTGGGGGGGGGTTCAGGTGACATAAAAGATGGTAACGGGCCCTTTCTGGCCGCCCTCCCCAGAGGCTCAGATCACCATGATGCAGCAGCGCATTGACCGCTTGGCTCTGCTCAACGAGAAGCAAGCCGCAGACCAGCTGGAGCCCAAGGAAATGGAGGAGCTGCGGGAGAAGAACGAGAGGTAATCCTCCGGGGAGGTCCGCTCCCTCCTGCTAGGCTGGTCCTTGTCGCTCCCACGTCCCCACGCTCGTGTTGTCTGTCTCTTCCCCAGCGATGCCAAAAGAGGGGTGAGGGAAAACGTTCCTGTTCTCTGTCGCCTCCTCTGCAGCTGCACCCCAGGGAGGAGATGGCTTCGGCAGTCATAGAATCATGGAATGGTTTGGGTGGGAAGGGACCTGTAGAGGCCATCCAGTCCAACCCCCTGCAGGGAGCAGGGACATCTTTAACCAGATCAGGTTGCTCACAGCCCCGTCCAACCTGACCTGGAATGTTTCCAGGGATGGGGCCTCCACCACCTCTCTGGGCAACCTGTGCCAGTGCTTCACCACCCTCAGTGTAAAACATTTCTTCCTTCTATCCAGCCTAAATCTGCCCTCCTTTAGTTTAAAACCATCACCCCTTGTCCTGTCACCACAGGCCTTGCTAAAAAGCCTGTCCCCATCTTTCCTCGAGGCCCCCTTGAAGCACTGCAAGGCCACACTAAGGTCTCCCCGGGGCCTTCTCTTCTCCAGGCTGAACAGCCCCAACTCTCTCAGCCTGGCCTCGGAGCAGAGGGGCTCCAGCCCTCGGAGCATTTTTGTGGCCTCTTCTGGACCCGCTCCAACAGCTCCATGTCCTCCTTGTGCTGAGGGCTCCAGAGCTGGACGCAGGGCTCCAGGTGAGGTCTCAGCAGAGCGGAGCAGAGGGGCAGAATCCCCTCCCTCGACCTGCTGGCCACGCTGCTGGGGATGCAGCCCAGGACAGGGCTGTGCCAGCCAGCACGCTGCGCCTCACGGTTGGGGCGATTACGGCCCGTAGCCCTTTTTTTATGGCAGCAGGCAGGGAGCCAGGTCCGAACCATGCGGCGTGTTCCGGCAGCCCGCTCCTTACCGTGAGCCCGGCACGGAACAGCCGTCCCTGTGTGGGAAAAGGGCGTGCTGCCCGCGTGGGTCTCGCCTGCCTCTGGAAGAGCCTGCATGGCCTTCCCAGCTCCGGGACGGGCTCTGTGTCACTGCAAGCTTTCAGCTTTATTGGAGCTCCCGACCCCAGCCCCTTCCCCAGCTGCGAGCCCTCCAGTTTGATCCAGTTGGATCGGACCTGAACTGGGCTGCAGTCGTGCACTTGAATTCTGTCGCCTGCCGCGCTGAGTCCCAGTCTTTGCCCTGTCGCTGTGCAGCGACGTGTTTACTTGGGAAGGACGCCCAGCCTCTGCTGGCGGGTGCCATGCCTTTTTTGTCCTTTCCTCACTTATTTCGCTTTGCAGAGGGGTGGCTGGCGTCCTGCAGCTGCCTCTGCCCGCGGTTTGGAGCCGTCGGGCTCATGCAAAGCACAAACCGCTTTGCTCTGCTCTGCTTTGCGCTTATTGGGACCCGGTTTAGGGCCGAATTCATGGTAGTTTCCCCCCACGGCACAGAGATACCTCGGTACCTTAGTTTCCTCAGCAATATCCAGCAGCATCGGTCCCCGGCGATGTCCTCACCCGCCTTGGGCTTGTCCCCCCTGCTTTAACGACCTCCTCTCCTGCAGCCTGATGGTGCGCTTGCACGAGGCCCTCAAGCAGTGCCAGGACCTGAAGACTGAAAAAGGCCAGATGGACCGAAAAATCAACCAGCTCTCCGAGGAGAACGGGGATCTTTCCTTCAAGGTACGGGGCGCTGTGTCCTCTCCGTGTCCCCACAGCCCGGTCGTTTGCGGTGGGACCCAGGGGGGAGGATTTGATGGCAGTGCCGGATGCTGGGCTGCTTACGGCTCTGCCACCAGCCTCGTGTGGCCTCGACCCAGTGACTGGGACTGCTTTGGGCTCCGGATCCTGATCCGATGGGGAACCGTGGTGGGGGAAATAGGGGCTGGGTGGAGTTGGCTGCGTGTGGTGCTGCAGGCGCAGGGGGTGAGCACCCAGGACCTGGGATGCCCGGGGATGCTGCAGCGCTCAGGAGAGGGGAGCTGAGCAGAGCCCCGGGCAGCGCGGGCGCTCTCTGACCCTCCTCTGGGACGGCGATTCTCCCTCCGCAGCTGCGGGAGATCGCCAGCCACTTGGTGCAGCTGCAGGAAGCCCTGAACGAGCTCTCGGAGGAGCACAACGCGGCCCTGGCGCAGTCGCAGGAAAAGCAGGGGCAGCTGGAGAGCGAGCTGGGTGCTGCCCTGCAGGAGAAGGTGAGGTGTCCCCGGGGTCCCGCCTGGGCGGTGGGTGCCCCCTGCTCTGCTGCACCCACAGCCCCCCGGCTGGGGGACGCGTGCCGGCGTGCGGCCGTCTCCTGGGGCTGGCTCGTGCCCTGCCGGCTCTGCGGGCAGGGTGGAGTGGGCAGGAGCCTCCTGCCCGTCCATGCTGGCCCATGGGGAGAGGCTGTGCAACAGCCAGCTCCCGCTGGGAGCCTCCCGCTGCTCCCGGGAAGGGTTCCCCGTGGTGGGACAGGCTGCCGTCCTCACAGCCGGGAGAGAAGCCCTGAGCTTGCCGAGATGAAGCTGCCGGAAAGCTTGGTGTTGATTAAATCTGGGTGACTGCACCTCTCCTTGCTTGGTTCCCTTGCCTTGCGCCGTGCTCAATCCCACGCCTCTGTCCCCAGAAATGCTCAGAAGAGAAGATCGAGATTCTCCAGGGGAAGATTTCTCTGCTGGAGGACCAGCTGGCCAAGCTGGGGGACGGCAGCGCCCAGGAGAAGGGAGAGGTCATGGGGGACATTCTGAAGGTATGGCTGGGTCTCGGGAGAGCCTCTGGCTCCCGCAGCGAGGGCAGGCAGCGCTCAGGTGGAAAACTCCTCTAGCTGGGGAGAGCAGCGGGTGCTGGGGCGTGCACGGCAAAGCTGCGTGGGGCAGAGCCGGCTGCTCTCTGCTGTTGGATGGGGGCTGTGGGGCTGAGCGCTCTATGTGCCGGATTTGGGAATACCGCTCCCGGGTAGCTGCTGGCTCCCCCAGCCTCCCGTAGCACGGGTCGGCTGCGGAGGGAGCGGCTCCTGCACGGTGAGAAAAGGCGTTTGGTCCGAGAGAGAAGAGCAGCGCAAGGCTAAGGGGAAAGCGGGGAGCGCTGGGATGCACTGGGGGTGCCGGGAGGGAAGGCAGGCATGGGGATGCAGCACGGGGGTCTCCGGTGAAGGTGTTGGGTGCAGCTCGAGTAACGCCTGGGGGTGTGTGTGTTTTGTTCCCCCCACTCCTCTTCTCTCTGGCAGCTGGAAGAGCTGAAGCAGGAGGTGTCCGCCCTCGCCGCTAAAGGGGCCGAGCTCCAGGCCACCGTCCTGCGGCTGGAGGAGGAGAAGCAGCTGCGGGAGGCAGCCCTGCAGTCCGAGCGGGGCCGCTTCGAGGAGGAGAAGCAGCAGCTGGGCAGCCTCGTCGCCAGCCTCCAGAGCTCCCTCTCCGAGAGCCACCGGGCCAGGGAGAGGCTGGAGCAGGACCTGCGGGCTCGGGAGGCCAGCGAGCCCCAGGGCACCCCGCTGCGGGGCCGGGAGGCCGAGGCAGAGGCGAGGTGTGAGGGGGAGGCCGGGCGGCTGGCTGCCCTCAACGCCCAGCACGAGAAGACCCTGCGGGAGAGGGACTCTGCCCTGCAGCAGCTCCAGCACCTGCGGGAGGCCAACGCGTCCCTCAGCAGCGAGCTGCAGGCCATGGCGCAGGCCCAGGATGCCAGCCAGGCCGCCTCGGCGGAGGAGAAGGCTGAGCTGAGCCGCAAGGTCGGCGAGCTGGAAGCCAGGATCCTGGAGCTCGGTGCCCAGCGGCAGCAGGGAGCGGCGGAGGGGCTGAAAGCCCAGCTGCGGGAGCTGGAGGGCAGGCTGAAGGAGAGCCAGCAGAGGCTGGCCGAGAGGGAGAGGCTGGCCCGGGAGAACACCCGCCTGCAGGAGCGGCTGCTCTTCCTGGAGGAATCCCTGCGGAACACCGAGGGCATCCTGGAAGACGAGAAGAGGCGGGCCGCCGAGAGCCTGGAGGGCAGCCTGGCCAGGATCGCCGAGCTGGAGGCGGAGAGGCAGCAGCTGGTGCAGGGCCGGGAGCCGGCTCCGCAGGAGCAGGGCGAGGAGCCGGCCAAGGGCCGGGCACCGGAGGAGAGCCGGGAGAAGCCGACGGGAGCCTCTCCCGCTGCCCGCGGGGAGGAAGGAGAGCGCGGGCGGCTGGAGGAGGAGATGCGGGCGCTGAGCCGGGAGCACGGCCGGGCCTGCCAGCGGCTGCAGGCTGAGCAGGAGAAGGCGGCTGCGCTGGAGGCCCGGGCAGAGCGCCTCGCCGCCGAGCACCAGCAGAGGCTGGCCGCCCTCCAGGCCGACCTGTCCAGCGCCCAGGCGTGGGCGAAGGAGAAGGAGGGCAAGGAGCAGAAGCTGAGGGCCGAGGTCTCCTCCCTGCGGGAGAGGATGGCCGTCGCGGAGCAAGCTGCGGCCCAGCACACGGCCGGGCTGGAGGCAGATGCCCGGAGAGCCGCCGAGGCGCTGGAGGGGGTCTCCCAGCAGCTCTGCCAGGAGAAGCTGAAATCCAAGGAGCTGGAAGCCGCCGTGGAGCGACTGCGGAGCACAGAGGCCGAGCTCTCCCGGGCAGCCGCCGCCAGCAGGCAGCGGGAGCTGGAGGTGGAGGGGGAGGTGAAGAAGCTGTCCGGGGAGGTGACCCTGCTGGGTGCCAGGCTGGAGGAGACGCTGCAGGAGCACCGGCGGGACCTGGCGCACCGGGAGGAGGAAGCCGAAGGCTTGCGGCAGGAGGTGGAACGGGCCAAGGCGGATTGCGCCGCCGAGCGAGCCCACAAGGCAGAGCTGGAGGTGCAGCTGCAAAACTCCCTCAACGAGCAGAGGGTGGAGCGGTCGGCGCACCGGGAGGAGCTGGCCCGGTCCCGGGGGCTGATGGAGGAGAAGGAGGGGGAGCTGGAGGAGCTCCGCCGGAAAAACGTCTCGCGGGGTGAGGAGCTGAGGGACCTGCAGAAGACGGTCAGCAAGCTGAAAGGAGAGCTTGCCTCGGCGGAGGCGGCCAAGGAGCGGGCGGCCAAGGAGCGGGCAGCCAAGGTGGACAACGAGCTGCAGGGCTTCTCGGAGGCCGCCCGGAGCAGGGGTGTGGAGGGGGACAGCATCAAGGCCGCCTGCTCAAAGGAGGTGTCCCTCAAAAGCTCAGAGGAGAAGACCCATCAGAGGGAGCAGGAACCCGGCTCGAGCCAAGACCTTTACCAGGAGAAGCTGAAGGAGACCCAGGCGCTTCGTTTGCAAATGGAGGAGCTGGAGCGGAAGTGGAGGGAGCAGGAGGAGGCTATGGCCGCCCTCGAGCGAGCGGCGGCCCAGGCGGCGATAGCGAAGCTGGAGGCCTCAAGGAGGGAGGCGGCCCAGCAGGAGAAGGTGTCGGAGCTGCAGAAGCTGCTGGAGGCCTCGAGGTCGGCACAGGCTCTGCACGACGGCACCGTGGAGGCCCTGCGGAAGGAGCTGCAGGAGAAGGGCAGGGAGCTGATCCAGAGCAAAACCGCCCTTGCCGCCACCGAGAAGGAGCTGGCGTCCCTCCGCTCCGCGGCGCAGGAGAAAAGCCGGTCGGAGGAGAGCTGGAAGGAGCAAGTGTCCCAGTGCGTCCAGGAGATGGAGAGGAAGAACAGCCTGATCGGCAGCCTGGAGCACGAGGTCTCCATCCTCCATCGGCAGGTGACGGAGAAGGAGGGGGAGAGCAAGGAGCTGAAGCGCCTGATCGTCGCCGAGTCGGAGAAGAGCAAGAAGCTGGAGGAGAGGCTGCGGGTGCTGCAGACGGAGATGGCCACCGCCGCCTCCCGGGCGGCCGAGAGGTGCTCGCTGATGAAGGTGGAGGTGCAGCGGTGCCAGGAGGAGATGGAGAAGCAGCGGTTGGCCATCGAGGCCCTGAAGAGAGACCGTCACTGCCAGAGCGAGCGGGAGGACGAGCTGCGTCAGGAGGTGAAGGTCTGCCAGGACAAGTGCCTCCAGAAGGAGCAGCTCCTTGCCGCCCTGCAGCAGGAGCTCGGCAGCGCCCAGGCGCTCGCCGGGGAGCTGCCGGCGCTGAAGCACCTTTGCCAGCAGCTGCAGGCCGAGCGCGCCTCCCTGGAGAGCCAGCAGCGCCAGGACATGGAGCAGAGGGCGAAAGCCCTGGCCGCTCTGCAAGCGGAGCTGGCGCGGGCCAAGCTGGAGGCGGCCGAGGTGCCCTCCCTGCGGGAGCGGGCGGCGGAGCAGGACCGGGCCATCCAGCGGCTGCAGGCGGAGGCGGCAGAGCAGGCGGCGCGGCTGGTGGGGCTCCAGCAGGCCAACGCTCGGCTGGCCGAGGAGAACCGGGGGCTCGGCGAGAGCCGGAGCCGCGGGCAGCAGCGGCTCGAGGCGGAGCTGGGCCAGGCCAGGGAGCGGCACGCGCGGGAGTTGGAGCGGCTGCGGTCGGCGTCGGAGGAGCTCGTGGCCGGCAGCCGGCAGGAGGCCGAGGAGGCGGCGCGGAAGCTGGAGGCGATGAGTAAGGAGTACGAGAGCAGCAAGGCGGCGGCGCTGGAGGAGAGGAGGAAGCTGCTGGAGGAGAGGCAGAGGCTGACGGCGCAGGTAGGGGCTCCCGCAGCCTCCGCGCCGGGCGCGCTGCGGGCGGGGGGAGCCCCCGGGGAAAAGGGGCGCGTTTGGTCTCCTGCGCGCCCCCGAATCCTCGTCCTCCCGCTCAGCCCGGGAGCCGGGGGTCTGGGACACGCTCCCCAGGCGATGCTCGGGCGTGAAGGGGACGGGCGCTCCCGGGGAAGGCGGCCCGGTCTGCGCCTGCCGTGTGTTCACTTGTGCCTTTTGTGCTCGCAGGTGGAGCAGCTCGAGGTGTTTCGGAAAGACCAAGCGAAGCAGGTAACGCATGCAAAGTGCTGGCTGCTTAAACGGTGACGGTGCACGGCCCCAGCTGCTGCCGCTTCCCACCAGAGCCGCCCTCTCCTCTCGTGAACTGTTTGGAGCGGGAACCCAGCCGGGGGGCGCTTGGCTCTAGGTCTCTGGGCTCGCACCTTCGCCCACGGGGAGTAGGAACTGGGGCCCAAAGCTGCCGCCTGCCCGCTCACGGTGGTGCCCACGGCTTGGCACGGCTTCTCGCTCTCGCCTTCCCGGCGCGGCCGTGGGGCACGCCGCAGGCAGCACACAGGCAGTGACCGGCTGCGAGAGCGCCCAGGGCTCCTCGACACAGGGCCGTTGCTCCTGTGATACCTTGTCCTCAGAGAGAGGGGATTTGGGGGGAGCTGGGATACCCCATTCCTTCTGTCCATCCCTTTTCCCCACCCTCTTTAACTGAGGTTCAGCTCCTCGCCCTTGCCCAGCCGGCAGGAGGGGGCTGCGCTCCCAGAAAGTGCGGTCCAGATGCGGCCCGAGGCGGGATGCTTTGCAGCAGCATCAATCTTGGACATGGTGTGGGTTAGCACTTGGGAAACGACGCTGGAAAACCCCATTTCCCTGCCCAGCTTCGTCTGCCCCCATGGTCCCAGCCTGAACCACCCAGGGACCCTGCAGAGGCCTCGTGGCTGTGACCGGGGGGCTGGGGGCTCCCCGAGCATCCCCCGGAGCAGGGAGAGCCCGGCCAGGCTGGGCAGGAGCTCGCAGCAGCCGGGGTCTGGCGGCCGTCTCCCCTTGCAGGTGCCGGGGTGGGGAGCGCGCTCGCTGCCGAAGGATTTACGAGCCGCCCGCCCACGCCTGGGGCTGCCGCCGTGGCCGGGGGCCTCGTGGGGTTCCTTGGCCTTCGGCCCTTCCATGGTGTCGCGTCCCGCGTGCGCGTTGGGCGAGCTGCAAGCAGCTGCCCTCCGCTCTCGAACTGCAGGAGCACCTCTTCGGGGTGGGATGTGTCCCCCCACGCGGGCACGGGTCCCCCTCGAGCTGCCCGGCTTGCGATTTGGCACGGAGGGCACCCGCGGTGGGCTGGGCCTCCCGCTCTTCCCCCCACAGCAAACAGTTGGCAGCGGAGACGCCTGCTCCGGCGACGGGGCACGGCGTAACCGCACCGGCTTCCCTCGCCCTCCCGCCTCCAGGGCTCTGGGCTTTGCTTCCAGCGCGCGGCTGCTCCTCGCGCTTGCGTAGCACAAACCTCGTCCCTGTGGAGACTAAATTGGGGTCGCTGCGACCGCCTGCCTCGAGCCTGCTAACCGAAGTGCCGGCTGTGCCGGGAGCTTCCTCGGTGGTGGGCACTGCTGAGCGGCCCCCCCGGGGCAGGAAACCTCCCCCTCGTCCTGCCCCTGGAGCTGGCTGGAGGGGAGGGACGCGCTCCTCCACGGGGGGGTGTAGATGGGAGTCTTCTGCCCGCAGCTGGTCTAACCAAGCCGTGCTCTTCCAGGTGGAGGAGCTGAATAAAAAGCTGACCCAGCATGAGAAGGCCGCCCGAACCCAGCAGCAGAGGGTTAAGGTAAACAGGGACCAAAAACCCGGCACCCGAGCTGGGCTCAGCCCTTGGTCAGCCCTGGAGGTGTTTGTGGCCGCCCCCCGAGGGGCGTGGGGGGCTCGGCCGAGGGCGGCGGGGGCGCAGGGCACCTCTGACCTGGTCTCCTCCCTGCCCGCAGGTGCTGGAAGGGGAGCTGCAGGCAGAAGCCACGCGCCAGCAGGAGAAGGTGGCAGAGCTGCAGGCGCAGCTCGCCCAGAAGGAGCAGGCGGCCGAGCACTACAAAGGGCAGGTACGCCGGGGGCTGGCACGGCCCCGCCGACCCCGTCCCCCCGGGCAGCGCGCCGCGGGGAGGCTCGATGGGTTTTCTCCCCTTGACGCGCTAGATGGAGAAGGCAAAAACTCACTACGACGCAAAGAAGCAGCAGAACCAGGACCTGGCGGAGAAGCTGAAGGCCATGGAGCAGCTGCAGAAGGAGAACGCGGAGCTCCGGACCGAGTCGGAGAGGTTGGCCAAGGAGCTGCAGCAGAGCGTCCTGCAGGCCAAGGAGTCGGAGCTGAGCTGCAGGAACCTCACCAGCCAGGTCCGCAGCCTGGAGGCTCAGGTGGGCACGGCGCAGCGGGGCTTCACCCTCCTCCTCCTCCTCGCCTCTGTTACCAGCTCGCTCGGAGCATCCATCCCTCCCTGCTTCCCATCCAGGTGGAGTTTGCCGATCGGCAGCTACGGGAGCTCGGCAAGTTCCAGGTGGCGACGGACACGCTGAAGGGCCGGGAGGCTTTCCGCCAGAACCCCGCCGATGTCAGCACCGACAGCCTCGACCTCAGCCTCGATGAAGCGCAGCCGCTCAACTCCACCAGGTACCGGCACGCCACAGCTCGGCGGAGCCCATCCTGCCACCGGCGTCGCAAAAACCCGGTGTCCCCGCTCCTCTGTTCCCTGACGGCCCGGTAAGCCCGTCAGCGCCGCCCTGGTGCCCCGTCTCTGCAGGAAGGCTGGCCGCTCGCAGTCGGAGGCTTCGGCGGTGCCGCCGGGCAGCGAAGAGTCGCTGGCGTCCCGGCGGCTGCCCCGCAAGGTGGAGTCCCTGGAGAGCCTCTACTTCACCCCCATCCCCAGCCGCACGCGGTCCCAGCTGGAGAGCAGCGCCGGCTCCCTGGGCGACCTCTCGCTCGACTCCGGCTGCAAGACCCGCTCGGCCCGGCGCCGCACCACCATCAACATCACCATGACGAAAGTGAGCGGCCCCTGGGTGTGGGGCGGGGAGGGATCCATGGGGCGGGGAGGGATCTGTGGGGCAGGATCTCTGTGCTGAGGACGGGGACGCGCGGTTTGCTGAGCCCCGCAGCCTGGGGGCTTTCTGGGGACTGGAGGCAAAGGCAGGGATGGTTTGGGGGAGCTCGCTTCCATTGCTCCCGCGGGTGGCTGGGGCTGCAGCCCTCCCCCAGCCGCCCTGGGGAGGCCCGAGCTGTGCGGGGCTGTTTGTGCTCCCAAACTCGACACCGAGCTCCCCCACGACGCCTTGTCCTGAGGACCCTCCGCCCTTCGGACGCCATGGCGCAGGGTCTGAGTGGGCAGGGGCGAGGACGAGGGTGGTAGCGAGGGGCTGGGAGGTGCAGCCTTTCATCTGCTTCCTCCCCTCCTCTTCACCTCTCGCCCCGCGGGACGGCAGCCGGGCAGCCCCAGGGTACATCACCCCACGGGCTGCTCCAGCCCCTGCCGAGGGCAGCCCTGAAACGGGCTGGGGGGTTTGATACCTGGGTGGGGGCAACCCCCGATATCAGTACAGGCTGGGGGATGAGG
>VYZW01061439.1:0-42278 GCA_013401315.1 Balaeniceps rex
GTTGTCTCCCTTTCAGGCACCCCAAACTAGGGTGCCTGTGTTCCCCCACAGGTAAATAACATTTGCAAAACACTGTGAAATGCTGAAAAGTGCTACACAAGTGCCAAATACCAGAACAAACTATGAAACAAGGGTTTTTTTCAACAGCTTGTCTCAATAAACAAAGAAAAACTAGGCCTTGCTTACAATTTCCTTCTGTACATTTGAAAAAGAAAAAAACAAACCAAATTCAGCCTGTGATCTTGAAGGTGGAATTTCCTCCTAGATTCTGTTACTTAGCATTCCCTCTGAGATGTTCCTTTTCACTGAGCATGCTCATTATTTTTTCCAGTAGAAGTTCTACCCAGTTATACCAGCCTCTTGGACTGCACAACAGGGACTAGGCAGATCCTTTTTGTGAGCTACAGTGTGCAAAGGAGGAAAAAGCAGATACAGACCTCCTTCATCGCTGGCTCTGTACCCACATGGTCCGACAGCTTATAGGCAGCAGCCACAAACAGTGCAGTAGTCTCAATTCCTTCTTCAAACTGCAGATAAACTCCACCCAAGTCATCCAGGCGAGCAACAAGATCCTGACAGAAAGAGTTATTAAAATTTAAATTGCATTCTAGTAGATCCACAGAAATTAACTCTACTGTTAGGCCTGTAATCAAGAGTATCTGTATGGGATCACTGAGGTATTTTGTAATAGTAATTTAGAAACAGGAAGAAAAAGAAACTTCCAGCCTTTAGTGGATTTAATTATATTTAAAAGTCATGACTTTCTGTGTCTCAGTCCGCTGTGAAACAGTTAAAAGTCCAGAAGAAATATCTGCTTGAAAGAAAGACCCAAGCCAACCCAGATTATGTAGGCAAGGAATTAGCCAGGTTGGTTTTTCAATTTGTTTCACATTAATACATCTTTTAGTACTACAGAGGTCTAACAAATTCCTGAATAATTAGAGAGCATAGTGTGTTCCTACCTCTATCTCCTCAACAATGCCACTTAGATCCGCCTGCGGGGACAAGTAAGACGCCGTCTCCAAAGCCTGGATAGTTCTTAAACAACAACAAACAAAACCAAACAATTGTATGATTTTCCTTCCTTAAAAGCCAAGCATCATTCAAATCAAAGCAACTACCGTTTCTATTCTCAATGAAGTGTAGAAGAGCTCTTACTGTATTCAGTTGACTCAAGGCAATGAATCTGAAGCGATTTAGTGGAAACTTAGAATTCATTAGGGAATGCCACTTCAGCTGCATCAGTGCTGCAATAAACTCATAGATTCAAAGGCAGAGAAGAAACCAAACTTTGATCCCTGCATAGCACAGATCCCCAGACTTGCTACTGAGGCTTCCAGAAATCCTTTTTTTTTGGTCAACAAAGCAACTTTTAACATTTCCCTTTCTTCCCTAGCTTTTAAGAAAACCTCTATTCTCTCCTTTCCTGTAAAATTACTTAATTCTTTGGTGATAAATGCCAAGATTTCTTCTGCTTACTGGCACGTTTTTTCCACCTCACAGTACAGGCACCCCAACCTACAAACAACAGGGCTGAGGAAGAGCATCAAGTCTATTGCAACCATAAATGATACAGAACCATGGCTGGGTATTAAGTAAAAAATTTTTTGTGAATCTTTTTAAAAGAGGAGGCTTCTTTGGGATGTGTCCTCTTTACTGACCATTATTCTTGAACTAAACTGAATACATATGAATTCATTTGCAAAACCACACAGAAAATAGCCCAAACCCATATTTTTCATTCCTCCAGAGGGACAATAATGAACTGGACAAATACATCAAATGAAAACACAGCACCTACTCTGCTACATCTATATAACAAAAATTAAGTGTTAAAATACACTTTACTCCAAAATCCAACTGCCTAGAAGATAAACATGAAACAGTGAATCATTTCCATCTGAAAGACTTACGCCAGCACATTTTCTTCTTTGCTAAGACGAGAAGTAAGAGCACTAAGTGCTTCCTGAGATGCTAAAGGAAGGCCAAAGCCACTCAGGGCCCCAACAGCGTGGAAGATTTGGGTGATTGAGGAATCCTCACTGACAGCTGCAAGCAGCAGCTCCCTGGTCTCATTTGAAATGGTAACCTGAGGAAGAACACAGGGAACACGTTGATTCACACTTGAAAAAACAAGGCCTTTAGTCACCACTGATTTCCTCCTGAAGCAACATGCTTGACTGGTGAACTACTATAAGCTTTTGGGGAAAAAGGCCTTTATCATTCATTACCTTTTAGTTTAATTAATTAAATCCCTAAGTTTTGCTCTCAACTATCAATTAGGAAAATCCACGATTCAGATTTATCCTGCTAACCTGCTACTGCTTTTCATCTGGCATCACATCATTGTGCAGCAGTCAGTGGTACTGATGAAAAACAGGGCTTGCATAACCCACCCACAATTCAGCAAGGGTGGCCTGCATTTGTATCATTGCAGTGTTTCAACACAGGGTTTACACCCAGTTTATCATCCACACAAAGAGTTGTTAATTGACACAGCTGCTGCAAATTCTATTAGAACATGCTGGCTCCTTTTTTCTTAGCCACCAATGTTTAATCAAGAAACATCCCTGCAGAATTACTCTGGACCAAACACTTGCTTTATATCTTTATGCTTTGCCTTGTATAGAGTACTCCCAGACACTTCATAAATTATTTACGGAAGACACAACAGAGTACAACCCACTAGAAGAAAGTAAAAGTACAAGTTATGCATAAAATAAAACCAAGAAAAAGATCAAGGTAAGTATTTCCTTGGTAACACCTGTCTTCAGGGCTCAGGGCTCCAAACTCACCTCACAGCCAGACAGGACCCGGATGGACTGTGCAGCATAGAAGAGGGAATCAACACTGCTGGAATCCACGTGAGATTTGATGAAATTGCATGCAGCCTGTGAAGAAACAGAAGTTAACTTATGGCAACAGTCTTGACTTAAGCCACTGATTTAAATGATACTCCAAGACAACCTCACATACACTGCTGTGCATTTTTATACTGAAAAAAGGCAATGGAAATCCCTAGTAATATTTGCAATGCAGCAGAGCCTAGAACTCCCTCAGAGCCTACTCTACTAAGTGCTGCACAGAAACAAAATTGGTTCCTGCTAAAAGGGATAAGCAATTTTCACATAAACTCAACTTCAACCAGAATTCAAATATAAATTGAGCATAGTTATAAAACCTATCAAAATAAAAGTCCCATGCATATATTTAGTAGGAAAAATCTCCCAGGACAGAGAACAGAGGAGCAGAAATTCTGTGGGCAAGCTTCCTTCCCAGCTGTATATCAAACACAATCATTAATGGATGTAGAATATAGAATCTCAAAGCACACAGAAAGAAAAGTCAGGTAAGCAGCTACAGTATGAAGGCAAGCAATGATACTCCTCATTAATCTGTAGCCAACTTATTATACCTGACAACTAGATAAGATAGATCATTAAGATTCCATTTTAACCAGAAAATAACCAAGAATTTAACTGCTCATACTCAAAGACCAGTGATTTATTTATGTGGAGAATAGGCCTTTACAAGTAGGACAGGATTTTAATGCAACAGTTACCTAGGAATACTGATATATGTTCAAGTGTTATGCCTAGCTGTTACTTCTTACTACCTCTACTTTTTAAATAGTCTCACCCCACAAACAGGTACGCTGTCCAGAAAAATAGTCTCATCACAAACCTTAAGGAACAAATAAATAATTACTGTTCACCTGCAGAAGCAAAGGCTGTATTATCATAGCCCAAACTAGGAACTATTAAAAAACCCGGCCACACTGACATAATTGAAAGCAGCAATTCCCAGACTAGCCCACAGATGACCAGTAATCGACCTCAGCAAGGTGTGCAGCGTGGTGAACCACAACATCTTCAGGAGACTCACAGTTAAGACTTTGTGGTGCAAACACAAAATGCTCAAAGAGAAGCTAAGTCCGAATGGTTTAGAACCACTGAACTAGCTGAATTTATGAGAGAAAAAACAAACTTATGTTTACAACTCAGGTGCACAGATAAGCATGCATGTGCATGTAAGCAGACTGTTATAAGGACAACCCGCAACATTTAAACCAGAAATGCTTAAAGACATGAAAGGGCAGTAACCATCATGCTGATACCATAAGCCTTTGTTTCTAGTCTGCACACAAGGGAACATATTTTATATGCAAAAATAGCAAGATCAAGTGACCTGGCTGAATTCAGTGTTAGAACTGAAACTAAACAAGGAGAGCTCTATTTAAGAGGACAGCGAAGCAAACACGCCACAGGCAGAAAATTCACAAAACAGTGAAACAAACCGATAGCGACAGTAATATCACAACAAGCTATGGAGAAGCGAGCCCTGAAACCACCACTTAGAGGCAGTAAGTGTAAGAGACCCCACGGCACTATTACTGCCCAGACAAAGATACAATTTATTCAAACAGCACACCTGGAAGACTGTCAGTAATTAGCAATGATTCACACTAAATGCTGCTAAACATAACGCACATATGCTTTACACTTTCCTGGCAGTACTCCGAAAGCAAAGAGCGACAGAAAAACCCATTATGCCTCATCTTTTCCTGCGCCTACAGGCCCTCAGCACAGCAAAGGGCCCTTGTGCGGAGCCGCACGGCCTCGGGCGCGCAGAAAAGCCGGTGCCGGCTGCGGAGGAGCGCGGGGCGAGGGCTAGGGGAGCGGCGGCACCGGCGACCCCGCAACCGCTCACCTTTTCGTCCGCCACCCGCACCCCCAGGCTGCCGAGGCCCACGATGGAGTAGAAGGCGGCCTGCAGGTCGGCGAAGGGCCGCTCCAGCGCCGCTCTCAACCGGTCCAAGTCGCGGGCAGTGAGGCGGTGGCTGGGGGCCAGGGCCTGGGTACCGGCGAGGAGCAGGAGGAGGTTGAGGGCCGCCGTCAGAGGCAGCCGCGGGCCTGCGGAGAGACAAGCAAGTTACGCCGCGGCCTTTCCCCGCCGTNCGGGGGAGGCAGGAGGGACGGCGTATTTTGCGAGGGAGCCTCAGCCCCATGGGCGCCCGCTACGGAAACCGCGAAACGGTGAAAAAGAGCAGACCCGGGAGGCGGCAGAGTACCGGGCGGCGGCAGGGCCGCCCGAGAAGAGGCAGCAGCGGCTCCTCTGGGCGGTGGGAGTGGTACGGGCCTCCCGGCGGCCCGCGGGGGCGGCCCCTGGCGAGGATGTGGGCCGCGCTGATTGGCCGAGTCGCCCTCGATGCTCAGGGCGCCATGGCGCCTTAAAGGGGAAGGGGCGTAAAAGCGCGGCGGGTGCTGTGCTTGTGTCTGTGCCGTGCCATGCCATGGCATTTATAGCACGCCATACGCTGCCATGCCAAGCTGTGCCACGCCATGGCGTGCTGTGTCACACCATGTCACGTTGTATGACGCAGTGCCACACCACACCATGGCATGCCATGCGATTGTTTCACGTTGCACCGTGCCATGCTCCGCTGTGCCCTGCCATGCCGTGCCTGCTGTGCCATACCGCGCCATGGGCCGCGTGCCGTGTGAGCCCGTGCCTTTGGGAGCTCCCCACGCCACTGGTCTCAGAGCCCCAGCGCACCATTTCCCTGCCGTCCCACGAGCTCCACGTGTCTCAGCATCTTCCCTGCAGCCATGGTGGGAAGGTGCCCACACCCCCGAGGGATGGGCAGTGCTCTCCTGGGGCATCAGCAAACCGCCAAACGCTCTGGGACTCAAGAGGACTGCCACCGAGCAATGAGGGGCTGCTAATACACCTGGGATGCAGTTACATCTGCCACCCCCAAGTGACCGGCAGCAGGTGTCAGCCTCTCCCATCACCCCCTCGCAGTAACCTCCTGCTCTTAATTACAGCTGACTGCCGCAGCAAACCCACTGGCTCCTCGGCTGCTGCTTGCGGAAAAGCTTTCTCTTCCCAGCAAAGCAGGGGCAGAAAGGGCAGTGCCCCGCTGCACGCTTCCCAGGGGGGTGGGCGAACTCTGACAGCCTGGAGTGGGCGTTTCTCGTGAGCTCTATCAGCGGGACCCCGGGACCGGTCCCCTCGTTCCTGGCATGGGGTTCGTGGGGAGGGAGGGAGCTCCGCGGGGCAGCAGCGAGGCTTCAGGAAGGGCGTTTGCAAGTGACAAAGTAAATCTGTGCAATGCTGCTTGCTCAGATTCCTCGATGGAGGCGTGCGAGGTTTAAGGGATCATTTCAGCGATCCCTGCTTTAGGGGAGCCTTATTTTCCATCTCTTCATTTTTCCCCCTTGTTTTTCCCTAAGTACCAAACAACAAAAAAAAAGACAAAGAAGCAAATGTAAGGTTAAGCCCCAGCTCTGCTGTGCAACCCCCAAACCTCTCAGTTAAGCAAGCTGGATTTCCCCCAGGAATAAATAGCACCACCTCTTGGCCCCGTGTTGATTATTTCAGATGACTCTTGGGAATGGCCACAACTACGCTATTGGGGACCCCAAGTTCCTCCAGTGAAGCAACACACACATCAATGTGCAAAATGGCTTCTTCCCCACAAGCTCCTGGGGGCAGGCAGGTGGGCCTTCAGGTCCCTGTCCCACGCTTGGCTGTCCCACGGGGTACACAGCAAGTCGTGTGTGACAGACAACAGACGCACAACCTGCTGCTCACTGCCCTCCTGGAAGGCCCCAAAATTTTGGGGAAAGGCTTGTGCTTCCTCCTGCAGAGGGCACTGGGAACTTGTGCTTTCTGCTTTCTAGGGAAGAGCCCCTGGAGCCTGTGCAGCTCTAGCTTACACACCCGTCCTGCTGCCCCTCTGCCTCTGCTCTCCCCGGGTTTTGGGGCATTTGGTGTAATGTGGACAAGGCTCTTGGCCTCGCTGGGGGAAAGCAAGGAGCTGTGAAGCTGCTTAATGTGGAAAGCCACCACTGAGAAGGCAGCCTGCTCCCCGCTCTGCCTAGCCACCCTTGCTTCTCCCTCTGCACTGGAGCCATGACGTGATGCTGGCTCCTCTTTGGGTGACACCAACATGGGTTGGGATGGCTTCACTGGTGGTTTATAAAGCCCAGCCAAGATGTGCTGCCCATCAGCTCTGTTTCGACAGTGCCGAACCACCAATCTCACCTAAATCCCCCAGTTATTGAGCCTGGACCACCTCAATGCAGGAGATGCTCATGACATGGGTGGGTATCCATATGAGGATACAGGCACCCATCCATTATGGATAGGCATGATGGGATGAGGATACAAGCACCCATCCATCACAGATAGGCATGATGGGATGAGGATACAGGCACCATCTGTGCTGTGAGCATCTCCTGCACTGAGGATGCCCCCTTGCACTGGGTTATTCCTCTCCCATTTTCCCTTGGGAGATGTAGCTCCTCTGAAGTGTGTTGCAAAATCCTGTTGCCATAGCTTTCCTGGGGGAAGGGAAAAATGTTCTGCATCAGAGCGTCTGATTTCGATATTCTGTCCCAGAAAGGGCTTTTGTTTTGCTGAGTTGTGTTTGCATCACCTTATGGCTTGCAGTAACCAAAACACACGTTTTGGCCAGCTGTGATGGCATTTCCCATCCCATTACCCTTCCTTGAGAGAAACTGGGGTGAGGAGATTTTTTGTCCAGGGCTGGAGCGTAGCCAAACTAAAATGACCTCAAAATCCCTTGTGAGATGGCATTTCTCTTCTGTTCAAGCTATCAGATAAGTCTCTGACCTTGCTCTAGCCCTGCTCTAGTCCGTGTCAGAAGATGACCACACAATCCCCAGGGGTGCTGGGGACCCCTCTAAGAGGCTGTAGGGTGGCTGACCCCACCACTGCCAAGGGACTGTGGGGAGCCCGGCTGGCTCTGGCACCTTTCCCTGGGCAAAACACCCCATGTGCACCAGCCCTACTTCAAGAGGAGGCTGGAGACCTGCATTCGAGTTCTTCTGCTGTGACAGATGGAAATGGGAAGGATATTTTTATGAGATGAGAGAGAAAAAGCTAAAGGCCACTTGTGCAATTAAGTGCCTTAAATGTGGATTTTATTTCAATGTAATGGGATAGTTATTGCATATAAAAGAAGTGCCAGGTGGTTGTTAAAACCACATTTACTAAGTTCTAATAACTGTGCATTTGACCTGTAGCCCATCAAGAACTGCAATCCCTCATTATAAAATAGTTTGGGAGACCTCGCCACAGGCAGAGCCTTTGGCTGGTCCTTGCGGGGCCCTTTGCAGTGCAGCAGCACTCGCTGTTCAGGGCAGGGCTTGGCCTCGTGGTGCAGCTCTCCAGCCACAGGATGCTTTGCCTGTCTCTATTTGAGCTTCAGTTGGTTGGTTATGGTGACAAGGACAGAGGGACAGGGAGGTGTGAAATAAATCTGCCAGCTTGGGGAAAGGGGCCAGGACCCCTCCATGGGGTGCAGGGCAGTGGAAGGTCTGTGCGTGTCCAGGGCAGAGCTCTCCTCTGCTGCCCCACCTGGTGCAAAGGGGCTCAAAGGAGGGAGGATGGAGGGTGGAGGATGGAAGATCATAGAATCATAGAATAGTTTGGGTTGGAAAGGACCTCTAAAGATCATCTAGTCCAACCCCCCTGCAGTGAGCAGGGACATCTTCAACTAGATCAGATTGCTCAAAGCCCCGTCCAACCTGACCTTGAATGTTTCCAGGGACGGGGCATCTACCACCTCTCTGGGCAACCTGATAGAAGATGGAGGATGGAGGGTGGACGATGGAGGGTGGAGGGTGGAGGAAGGCCCTGAAAGGAGCGGGAAGCTGGGGTATGGCTCCTTCTCCTCCCCCCGTAGGAGCCTTGCTTAAACACCCTGCAGGTGCAGGCAGGGAAGGGATGGGGTGAATTTATGGAGAGGACTGGAGGTCTCATCCCCCCGCTGCCTCCCCACACCCGCTGCACAGGATGCATAGGATCTGGGTGACTCAGCCCTGCAGCAGCCCCGAGGAGGGCAGAGCATGGCACCAGCCTCTGCAGCACCTCTGGGCTGGATCTGGCCCCCATGCATTCAAGGGGGGCCCAGGACAAGCAGGGGAGCGAGCCCCCAAACCTGTGGGCTGTGCCATGGCATCCCTCCCCCTGGCTCTCCCTGCCAACGGTGCAGCTGTCCTTCCTTCTTTGGTAAAGACTCCAACAATTCCCTTTTTAGACTAGATACCACCAGTCCTGGGAAGGAATGGGAGCCCGTTTCCCAGCCCCACTGGGGTGGCTCTGAGTGGAGGGGCTGCCCGAAGGGCTACAGCCCGTGCACTGGCTGCCTGCAAATGGCTTTTCAAGACTGCCCTTCTTCAGGGCGCTCCCTGCTCCAGCAGCTCCTGCCTCTCTGGAGAGGCACCGCTGGTCCCCGCTCTGCAGGAGCTCGGCTGCTCAACTGGCTTTCCCAGGAGCACACCTCGCCCCGGCCAGCACGAAGGTATTATTGTGCTGGCTGGGGTCTGCTTTCCTTATTACTCCTGGAAAGCTCTTCCTGATGAAGCTCAGCTGGGAAACATTTTGGGGGGGGGGCGTCTTATTAAATTGTTGATATGTATTTTTCTGCAGTGCTGTTTGTCCTCCCCTCCCTGTCCTGCTCTGTGCCCCACCAGACCCGCCCCCGGCAGGAGGGGAGGAAGGGCTGCCAGGCTGCCTGGACCTAACTTGCCCCTTCCCCCTGAGTGTCACACCCGCGGGCTCCCCAGGCACCCTGTCCCCAGGAGCCCTCCCAGGGTCTCTCCCAGTTAGCCCAGTCCCTATACTGGCAGGCAGCTGTCAGGAGCTGGCAGTGCCTCCAGCATCCCACATCCTCCTGACAGCATCCCCAGGGCATGGACCCCACGTAAGCCCCCACATGTTAGCAAAGTGATTTACTGACAGCCCCGCCCCGTGCCACCCCAGTGATGCAACCCGCATCCCAGCGCTGCCCAGGATGAGGAGCTGGGAGCAGGATGGGAACTCACTGAGAGGCTGTAACAGATGGGTTGCGTTTGCACCATTCCCATCATACATGTTGAAACTCTCCTGTTTTTGTGGGATGATGTCAGATCTGGGCTCCTCAGCCAGATTCCCTCCACCATGGGGAGGGAGAGGGAGCAGAGGAGGTGGGAGTGGAGGCCATGAGGAAAGGTAGAGACCCATCCGGGACACCCAGCGGGATTGTACACCTCCCTCTCCATCACATAAGAGATGGGATGAGGCAGACAGGTGAAATGCCACTGCCTCGACCCGCTGCTTTTCCTGGCTCCCGTTAGCTCTGGCATGCCAAGACCAGGAGTTTTCCTGGCAGCTTTGCACCTCTGCAGACCCCGCTGGTATAGGGGTAAAAACCCAGCAGAAGGAGCCGGCAGTAAAACACACCTAACTGGGGTTCTGGAGTCATTGAAGGGAAAAGGTGTCCTGACCTATCTGGAGGCCGGGTGGAGGTGCCTGGGAGGAGGGGCGGGGGACCCTGCCCGCCTGGGAGATGGCCCCACAGGTTTTTCCCTGCATTTGCTCAGCCTGGCAACATGGCAGCTGCTTGGGCTGGGGTGTTTTATGCCTTAACATCACCTGGGCTTTGAGCTGTGCTGGAGCAGGGCTGGCAGAGCCCCCTCCTCACCTCCCACTCTGCAGCACTTCAGCCCATTGCAGCCTCGGGGATTGGGGCTTTGCAAGCCCCAGCTCCCATGGGGAGCAGCTTGGGGACCCCAAGGCTTTGCCTTGGAGGTTGTGGGGGCACAGGCTTTTTGGGGGGATGGAGCGCACATAGATACGGAGGGCTCCTCAGCATACACGAGCATGGCATCTCTCTTGGGTTATGTTGGAGCCCGGCCTTTTGGAGGTCCCCAGGGAGTGCTGGGGGGAGGGGGGGACCCTAACCATGGGGGATGCCATGTGGGGCAGCACAGGTCCCCATACCACCTCAGTCCAGGGTGCTGCATCTGCAAACTGCTCCTGGTTATCTGGGGCTTGTGTCTCCAGGTGGCTCTGGAGGCATCCCCATCCACAGGGCTGGGGGTCGGGATGGCTCTGCCCTACCTGGTCCCCAGGAAGGGGGGACTCTCTTCTCTCACATTGCCTATGTGGGACTGGCCCTGTGCAGAGGCGGCTGCTGAACACTTGACAGCTTGTTTAGATAGAAAGTGGGGGGAAAACACTTGGCAAAGGGAATGGTATGTGCAAACCCACAGGAGAAAAGCTGCTGGGGGCTGCTTGCCCCAAAAGCAGCACCTCCAGCTTGGCCATCCCTCAGCCCTGGGGAAGCCCCCACCACAGGCAGCGCCTGCCTGCATGCTCCTCCCAGGCAGCCGCCCAGGGATATACCCCACCCCCCAGGCCTGAAGATGTTTCCCATATGTTTGGTACAATGAGCCGCACAAAACTCTTGGTATTACCTCCTTTGGGGATGGTGTAAGCAGCCCAAAGCCATGTCCCTGACACGGGGAAGATTTGCCCGTCTTCCCCTGACATCCCCTGGGACCAGCTGCTGGGCAGGCTCATGGGTGCTGTTGGAAACTCATCCCAGCAAACTGCTCCCCAGATGGGCTAGAAATTCTGAGGCTTTGGAGCTGGAAAGCCCACCAAGAGATAATGCTGGGGTTTGTGCTAGGTCCACTGAAACTCTGGAGCACTGGCTACTGAGATGTGGCATCCTAGCCAAGCCCAGTGCCCAGCCTGTGCCGGGGCCATGGGTACCACTGCTGAGCGGCTCTGGGCTTCCCTCCATCCTGCATGCTGCCAGAGACAAGGAGTGTTAATAGATATTCCCTGCTCCAACAGCACTTTCCAATAATGAAATCCCCAAGGGTGAGACTTTCTGGCACATCCCTAAGTGACTCAGAAAGCCTTTTGGAAAGCCCCACTCAGCAGGCAGGGGAGGTGGACCAGTAGCCTTGGGGGACAGTGATGGTTTAGCACCAGCTCCATGTCCGAAGGCAACAGCAATGCTGTATCACTGGGGGGTGAGGCTCGTCAGCCTTGGAGATAGCAGGGCATTACCAGGATGGGTCTGAAATCATGAGCACGGAGAAGCCTGGAGGTCACCGCAGCACCAGTAAACACGGGATATTTGAGCTTGAGGTCCTCTCTCTATTGTAGAAAAAGAATCAAGTCAGCGCTACCCATTGCACTGCCCCCTGCAATGGGTGGGCAGGTCCTTACTGGTGTCCTTTTGGTGGCCCCAGAGCAGGGACATGGGCAAGTCACTGGCAAAGCTTTGGTGGTCAAGCAGAGGTAGCAGTCGGGCCAGGGAAAGGACAAGCTGCTGTGCTCCATGGGGATGAATGCCAGAGAAAACCCTTTTCTTGGCTTTGGCAGTGTTATGAGTGTGGGTGGAGGGTGGTGACGGGCACAGGGGAGGACCTGCCACGAAACTCCTGCATGTGGTAGAAATCCCAGCTTGGCTGATAATATTTCCAGTCTGCTCCAGCTTTCCTCAAGTCCCTAAATAAGAAAAAAGTGCCCCAGGGGGCACTCAGAGAAACTATTAAAAATAATTAAAATAAAGCAAAATAAATAAATGCAGAGAGATTGAAGAAATAAACCCCGGCTGCGTGAGCCCTGGCCTCCTGCGCTGCCTGTGCAATGCTGCTGGCGAGGCAGTCGCCGGCTAGGGCACGGAGCTCCCAGCATTTCTGAAATGCTAAGCCCATTTGGGAATAGTTGCCTGGACGTTTCCTCCTTTCCTGGCTGGATCTGGGCAGCAGGGATTTACCTGAACCCCTGGCAGCAGCAGCTGCAGCTCTCCCTGAGCCCCAGCCATCTGCAGGCAGGGCAGCAACAGCTATTTCTTTGCACAAGACCCACGCAGAGACAGCATGGAATTTTCCAAAAAGACCTTAGGAGCAGAATCCTGCTGAAGATGATGACTATTTTGGGGCTGGAGCAGCAGCGGGGGTGTAAATCAGCACGGCTCCAGGTTACACCAGCCTGGTTTGGCCCTGCTGGGATGGAGCTGGCTGATGGGTTTCTCTGCTGCCTCCCACCCCACTGTCCCAGGGCACATGCTGCTCCTGCCCTGCAGCCAGGGGAAGAAACCGGTTCCTGACTCTTGGCAACTGCAAGTATCAGGTTTGGTTTCCTTTGATTCCCGGTGTTTGGTTTGCTCTCCTACTTCATAAATATTCAACCACCAGGTACTTGAAAAAGTGCCTGTGAATCCTCCTGGCCCCACGTGTTGGTGGGAGCAGCCCAGGGGGTGATGTGGTTAGAGGGAAGCTTGCTGTTTTCCTGCTCCCTTTCCCTCACAGATAGAAGCAGAGTTACCAATCCCATGTGCCCACTCAACCTGTCGCCAGCGGGGGATGCACACCTGCACCGCCGGCGCACGCCAAATCTGCAAAGCTCCAGGCTGCTGGACACCCCCTCACTAATGGCTCAGCCAGGGAATGGAGGGACAGTGGTGAGAGAAAGAGGGGAAAAAAATAAAATCCCCAAAACCTGCATTACCGAGAGTTCCCTTTTCAGCAGGGCAGTGCCCTGGTGAGATCTGCACTGAGGATGGGCGGCAGCTTCGGGGCGAGGGGTGGCAGAAGGTTGCGGAGCTGGAGACCACAGCAGTCCTGCAGCCCCCGCCAGCATGGCTGCACAATCCTGCAAACCCCAGCTCCTGCTTAGCTTTCCCATTTCTTGCCAAAACCACTCCAGAGCATGTCAGCACGCTGTCATGCAAGGAATCTTATTTCGGAGAGGCTTCTTTCTCTCTTTTCCCCTTTAGATACAAACCAGCCACAGCTACACTTTATTGGCTGTGAGGGCAGGGCTACCCGCATCCGGCCTTCCTCTGCTCCCTCCCCAAAATGATGCTGGAGTGGATTTGGAGAGCCTGGGCTGTTTGTTTAGGATACTTTTCACTGTGCATGCAGGGATTATCCGCACATGGGTACTCGTGTGCAGGCCCCCCCGCCCCAGCTGTGGCAGGCTCATGTGGAAACCACAGAAGAAAGAGCAAAATTGCTCCATGAGGTGACTTTGGGGCTGGTCAGGGGCTGCCTGCTGAACCCTGGGGCTGGGCAAGCCTTGGAGTAGGGGGATGCTGCTTCTTCCCTCCACTGCATCGTTATTTTGAGGACTGACACCCAGAGGAGCACTGCTCCTCCATAAAGCCCCTGGGGGTTACTCGCACCCTCCTCTCTTAAACCCCATCATCCCAAACCCCCTCAGTGAGGCCACAGTCCCTGCACATTCCTCTCCCTCTTATTCCAGGTGACTGCACAGACCCTGGAGCCCTTTACCTGCCTGACCCCGGGGCTCAGCTCCCAGTGCTCTGGGGATGGATAGCAACAGACAAGTCCTGGCCTGGATTTCCCATGCCCCTCTCAGTCCCCCTCATTCCCCCAGCAAAACAAGGATTTCCCTTCTCCAAATAACTCCCCATGTTTCTGGATACCTGGGGGAGGCAGGGAATAGCTCCTCTTGGCCCCACATTGCAGAGCAGTGGTGATAAGCAAGATAATTAATTGGTTTGGGTGGTATTTATGGGTATGGGGGTAACTTCACTGATGTTTTGCTGATTTTAGCACTGCTCCATGCCCAGGGCTGGCTGCCACCAGTGCCATTTGCTGAGACCAGGCAGGATCAGGGCTCCCAACTTAGCCCTGCACATCTGTGCCAAGATGGAAAATCCCTGGGTGGTGCTGGTGGCTCAGACACAAGGAAGGTCTCAGGCCCTGCAATGCCAGCTATTCTATCTGGTGCTTTTTGCATGCCATCACATCTGTGATGGGGCAGAGGCTCCCCAGCAGTGCAAACGCCTCCACAAAGACCTATGTTTTCCAAGCATGCTCTTCACGCCTTGCCCTATCACACCACCACCTCAGGACCAGCAGTCTCTAGCACCCAAAAAATGACTTGCTTGAGTGAGACTTGCTGGGATAGAAGGTATTTGGGATGTCCAGTGGATCAGGGAATGGTAGGTCAGAGCATCTCCCCAACCCCTTCCCTGCCACTACCTTCAATGGGCCAGGCAAGGCATGGAATTGCCAGGTCTGACCCATGCAGACATCAGGAAATATATTTTCTTAGGAGGTTTTCCTGCTTTGCTGTTATTCTTTCACTCCTCACTGCCTTCTCCTCTTGCTGCCGAGGAACTGCTGTCCATCCGTGCGCTATGAGCCCCGCAGCCAGGCACAGTCTGTTTTGCACACCCAATGTCAGCCTTCCTTTCTGAGATGCTTGGCCTGGGAAGCAAGAGTAATCTGCTTAGGTCAGTGAAGGATTAAAACCCTCTCTTGGTCTTTTGAATTGTCCACCAGCAGCCCCACAGAGGGGGTTTTGAAGCCAGGGGCTCCAGCCAGACGTGCAGAATTTGCCTAAAAAGGGCTGGAGAGCCAGTGAGCTGTGATGTCCCTGTGATGGAGGCACAGCAATGAGGGGCTCTGGTACCAGCTGGCCCTGCTGCTCTGTCTGCTTCTGCACAGGGAAAGGCACCCTGCTGCATGGCCATGAGGGAGCTGGCACCTCCCAGGAGAGCTCAGCCCCACAGCCAAACCAAGGACTCTGAAACCAAAGCGGAGCTTTGAAGGCCTGTGAGTGCTGATGCTCCCAGGAGGTGCCCCAAATCCCACCCAAGCCCCCTTCCAGTCCTGCTCACAGCCAGTACTCTGCAAGCTGGGACAGGGAGCTCTGTCCCGATCACTGCCTGGGACCAGAGAGGTGATGGATGGCAAGTTCACAAAGACCCCAAACACAGCTGATGCCTCTGCACAGCACCTCCACTCCTGTGCTCCTGCATCAGCCCAGCCATCCCTGGCCTCACCTCTCCCCATCTGCAGCACTGGCCAAAGGTGTCCTGAACAGGTTCTGCATCCTCAGGGAAGGAACAACCCCCTCCAGGGAGCCCTGGCCCATATGGAGCACAGCTTTGCAAATGCACAAGAGTTTGTTAAAGAGTTCACCAAAGTTTAAAGTGAGAGCTTGTCTTAGATACACCCTCTGTGATGCTTTTCCGCCTTAACTCAGATCAAATCATTGCTGGACATTTATTGTTTCTGGGCATGCTCCAGTTCCTCCAGGAGACGGCAATCAGAGGGCCCCTCTCCTCCTTTTTCTACTGCCATCCCCAGGCTCAGCCCCATCCCCCATAGTTTCCATCCCTCAAAGCCTCCAAACTCAACAACCCCAAAGCCCCCACCAGGAGCTGGATGAAACCCCAGAAGGGTGAGGGTTCTGCATGCATCTGGGACAGCCAGTCCAGACCATGGAGCTCACTCTGGATGGTGGTAACAAGAGGGTAAGCAGTATGGGAAGGGCTGGCTGGGAACGGAGCACTGCAGTCTGGGGAGACAGAGGAGGTAAGGAGATGCTGGAGGATGCCAGAATCCCTGCCGACCAGTGGTTGATGCTCCCTGCTGCAATTTGAAAGCTGCTGCAGCCTCAGGATAAGGTTTCCAGTAAAAACACTTGGAAGTTTTCACTCCAAGTTTATGTTCCAAGACTAATTTCTCAATATTCATTTAGGGAGTCTGCCTTTCTGTGGGTGTAAATTGGTGTACCTCCACTGCCTTGGAGAGGCCTGCACTGATTTATATCAGCTGAGATGCTGACCCCAAATTTGCAGTTTGCACAAATGTTCCTGCCAATAAAACTGTTACTTAAAGTATTTGCAGAAAGTGAACCCAGGAGGCATGTGAACATGGTCCAAACAAATCTAATTAAAGCTTTCATCCAGAAAATTCTCCCTTGCTATAGAACAAGAATCCATACATTAATACTTGTCCTCACTTCACTGGGGCTAAAAAACTCAGTTTGGAGGCCCAGGGTAACTGATATTTGTGCTGGGCTGAGCACTCGCAAACCCTATTAGCTCCAGGACACCTCAGAGCTCCTTTGGTCTCCCCCTGCATGCCCATCCTTACAGTATCTTTCTGGATGGCTCTTAGCTTTGTAAAGAAGCTCACTGCTTAATTCAGACCAGTCCAGCCAGACTGCAGTAGAGCAGAGCCACATGCTGTGGGCTGTGCTGAGGAAACAGCTAAAAAAAAAATCCCATCCTGGCAGGGGCTGACAGGAGCCGGGGAGGACAGAGGTGCCAGCATCAGAGGAACTTGTGTGCCACCAGCTTGCAGAAACATGGTGGAGCTGATCCAGCTGCTCCATCTCAGCTGGCCCAGTGGTTGGGGTGCTGGCTTGGCAATGTGAATTCAAGCCCTTACTTTGGGCAGATCCTGTCTTATTTTAATCACTGATCACTTGATCCACACAAACTATCACAGTAAGCCTACCCAGGAGGAGCTAATCCAGCCCTTGCAGCAGCATTTCATAAGGCTCCATGTTACCCACGTACTCCCCAGGAAACTGGCTGCATAAATATAGACACATCATGGCCAGTGCAGATGCAGCATCTGTGACAAGCATCACTGTTTTATTGCCTCAGTATCTAAACTATTAACGGTGCCAGTATATGAACCCTCTTGCCTTTCAGCACCTGCACAGCCACCCTCACCTGCCACCCCAGCCCACGCTGCTGAGAGACAAAAATCCACCAGCAGCCTTGCTGGCAGATGAAATATTTCTCCCCTGGCTTGAAAAACAGGTGGGTAGAGACTCCCTTCACCTGTTCCAGTGCTACCATGGAGGGGACAAAAGAAGCTGTGAGCTCAGCAAGGGACAAGACATGGCAGGGATCGCATTTTCATCAAACTCAGCAGGACCAGGGCACACAGCAAGGGCAGGGAGAACCTGCTGCAGCTGCTGGGTATCCCACGGGGTATGGGCATGCATTGTCCCAAGTCCCAGGCTGAGCTCTTTTCTAAGAGCATCACCTCCTGGATTGATTCTCACATCACAGCAACAGGGCAGCCTTTGGGGATGCTGTACTGGTGCATCTCCTGGTCACAAATGTGAGCCAAGGACCAGGTCTGCAGGAGGCATCTCTGGCCCACTGAAGTCCAAGGACTGGGGGCACGTAATCCCTTGCTGGTCTAGTCTATTCTCTACTCCTTCTTTCTGTCTTTTTCAAATTCTTTTTAGCTGACATTAAGTGGAAATCACCCCATCACTCACCTTTTTCTTCCTCACTGCCTCTCCAAGAAGCTAAACAAACAAATCCAAACCCCCTGAACCACCTTCATTTCATCTGCCCTCCCAAAGCCCCATGTTTTTCTGCAGGATTCCAGCAAGATGGCCCTGCAGGCATTTTCCAAGACAGGAGAAACTTCAGACAGCAACAAAAATGTGTAGAATTTGGCCTATTCCATTCCCTTACCTTTCGGTGACCTCCATGGAGCTTTAGACAGGCAGCATCTTCCCTCACTCCCTGGCATACCCCAGAGCAGCTCCTGCCAGCCCAGCCCAGACTGCCTGCTGAGGAGCAAGCCACAGAAATGGAAAAAGAGAAAGAACGAGACAGGTGGGGAGAAAAAGATGAGTTGACTGCTAATGTAAGAATTATTTCCATGCACATTCGTTGTGCAACCAAATAGCTGGAGCAAGATCTTTCAGTGTAAGGTGTGCTCCTGCTCCCACCCCAGCTGGCCCAGGGCTCTGCATGGGCCCTTGTGAGATGCACCAAGATGGGCATTACTGACAAGTCTGTGGTGGGAGCCAGAAGCTTCACACTCTCCAGGGCCACAAGTTGTTGCTCTTTGGGCATGCACAGTCTGGCTGCTCCAGGGGACTCCCAAGTTTTAGGTTTGTGGGAGCCAATTCATTCCCTGTGCTCAGCCTGAAGGACAGGGTACACTACAAAAGGGTCATTCAAAGCCACTCAGGGGGCAGTGGGGAACACCTGCATTGCCAAGCTGCCCAGCACTGCCAAGCATTCCACTGGGCTCACCCAGACAAGCAGGAAGCACAGCAGGACACACACACTGCCACCTCCTCTGTGAGAGTGTTTTACAAGCATGGCAGGTGAAGTCGAAGAGCAGGAGAGCTGTAGACAAGCTAATTTGAGTGTCTCCCTGGGGCCTTGTCAAGTCAGCTTCAGCTCCAGTCAACAACTCTCACATCAGCCAGAGCCCAGCCCAGCCAGGCTGCCCTGAGGGACCGGTGTGCTAACGGCTTTCAGGTGCTCCAGCAAGGCATGGAGGAAGAGCACAGGGAATGCTCTCCCTCCTTCCCACCCTTGTCCCTCATGAAGTCCCCTTAGCCAGTCCCTGGCTCTGCTCTCAAACATACATTTCACTGTGTGATGCTGATTTCTAGGCTACCCAGCATGCATTTCTAAGGAATGGTTCTTACCACAGTGGAAAAAATATTCTTTCACCCCAAAATTAAAGTTAGATCAGGGACAAAAGCAAACAAAAGCACATGAAGAGCACCTGTCAAAATCAACTGAGCTTTTTAATAGACTTCCAGAGATTGTTTCCTGCCCAGGTCTCTTCTCCCCTGTTCCCTTTGTTTCCCTCCCCTTTCCCTACTCGAGCTGAAGCCTCCCTCTGAACCAGCATCCCACCTGTTTCTAACCCAAAAGCTCCTGTGCCACATTTCCCAGCAGAAGCAATGAGGAATTCAATGGAAAAAGTAAAATGTCAGGATGGAGCCATGCCAGGGCTGCAGAACACAGCTCCGGCTGGGAACAGACTTCCAGAAAATGCCCATCCTTCCCAGTGACAATCCTCAGATGTCCTAGAGTTGATACACTGAATGCAATCTGCCAAGAAGGAGGAGTCCTCACTGCAGCTCAGGAGCCCAAGCATCACGGAAGAGGCAATGGCAACCCAAATGGCAATGGGGAAAAGTGAGAACCTGGTTTGCAAGTGCAAAGGAGCAGGAAATTAGGTAGGCAAGCATCCAATCTGTGGCAAACTGGGCCACTGACACATCAGACAGGCAATGAAACAAAGAGCCAGTGATGAACTCAGCAAGCCACCGTACAGCCAGCAGCAGATGTGTTCAATTAGCCCAAGAGCCAATATCCAACCAAACACCAATCTAGCCAGCAAAAAATAGACAATAGACTACTTGTTCCATCAAACAGCTGAGTTAATAGCAAAAACGTGCAGGGAGTGAGCGAGCAGCCAGAAACCCACACCAGCCACTCAATAAGTCAATTAACCAAGAACCCACATAATCAACCACTTAAGTAGAACCAAGCAAGTAACTCACAGTGAGTTATTTATCCATTGAATTTAGCCTCTAGTTTTGCTTGGGCCATCTCTGTGAGCACATGTCAAGTCCCTTCAATTGATTTTCAATTAATCTCCTTTTGGCTTGTTTACTGTGTGCATGGCTGGCCAAAAGTTAACATTTGAACTGCACTCATTAGCTGTGATTGTCCAGGAAGATTACATGTTGCTCTCTAGTCTCAGATTAGATAAGCACAGTTTTGCCAGTGAATCTCAGTCCCCAAAACACTCAAACAAGATTGCCATTAACCAGTCAGGGTACAGTGATCACATTATTCAAAGAAAGAACTCAACAAGCTGTTTACTGAGCACTTATCCAGCCATCCAAGAAGTTCAACTAAATAGTCCTACAGGAAGAAGGCTAGTGATGCTGCTCAAACAAGATTGGGGAATTGGAGGGTTTGGGTTTAGTGCCCTAAGGTTGGGTCCCATTTCTGGGGATCTTTTCCATCACTGCAGGACAGTTGCTGAAGACATAGCTCCATGAGCAGGCAAGGATGGCCCAGCTCTGCAACTACAGCCCCTTGTCTGGGGGGTCCTCAGACCCTGCCTGGGGTATTGCAGTACCTTCTGCAGGGCCTCCCAGCAGACCTCAACTCCTGATTTATTGTTAGTTTGAGATGTGCCTCCATGGTAGCAAGCTCAGGGACACAGCCAGGCCAACTATTTCTGGCAAGGGCTGGGACATGCAAGGCTCCGATTCCATCTGGATGCTCCAGGCATCACCAGAGCATTAAAATAACAGCAACACCACACTGAAAAACCCAGCCACCTGACTGGGAGCTTCTCAGAGGAGCTGCTGTGTTCCCCACCCCACAAGCCTTTGAGGAAAGGGCCACATGGTGGCATGAAGTCCATGGCTTCTGTTGTCCTCCTTCTGGTGCAGAAATACCTCCTTCCTCTGCCCCACACCAAGCTCTTTCACTTGCTGCCAAGAGACCACAGGTCTTCTCACACGGATGGTCAAACACAATGCCAGGAAAAGTCCTTGGTCCTGTGGAGCCATGCCACAGCAGGATTTGGCCCATGCCATGGGTCACACTGCACTTCATGGAGCCAGAATCTACCAAGCCACAGCCATTTTACATCAATGCTATGGACAATGGGGAAGGTACCATTCCTGGCCTTCTTCACCCCAAACTGGCCACGAAAAGAAACAAGCCAGGCAGACTGGGCTAGCTCCAAGCATGGCCCCACACAACTAAGGGAGCTTTATATCCCTCTCCTCCCAGGGCTGCTGCGAGTGCTTTGCATTCGGCGCTGGCCAGGGAGGAGGCATGTGCTGCCAAACCACATTGTCAACCGCTTCGCTGCTCCCTGTGAATCTTAATCCCACAGGCAATATATAACCAGCAGGAACTACACCATCTTTGAAGTGCTAAGTGGAATATCAGAGGAGCACTGCTATCTCCTGCCTCTCCAAGAGGCAGTCACAGGGACTGTCAGAGGTTAGGACTAACAGTACTCAGCTCACTTCAGCAGCCAGCTGAATCAAATGATCCTTACATGCCCTTATGTCCTAATGAATCGCATCTGATTTTTTCACCCAGCTCCTCAAGCATGGAGCAGCACAGCTCAGACCATGCTGCTTTCATACTCAGAGGGCTGTGCAAAAAATCACCACCCTCATTACCCTTGCAAGTCTGGCCTGTGTTTTTAATCTAGGCGCATCTCCTACAGCTCCCACTGCAGATTCAGGTTTGAGCTTGACTTTCAAAGAGAATTGACCTCTCGAAAGCCAAGCTCGGCTGCGAGCTTCAGCTTCAAGAGCAAACAAAACCCACTGATTTCACATTATTTCCATGCAAAGCTATAAATCAGCTCAGGCTTGGCTTGACTCTAGGCCAAGGCTTGACTGAAAGGTTCATGAACCTTAAGGAATCTTTTGACGTTTGTAATGAAACCCCAAAACAGTGAAGCTCTGCTAGTTCCACATAATTTCAGGTTTTGTTGTGAACATTTCATGTAGCTCTGGGGACATACTTATACCAGCATAAACCCAGTTACTCCTTAAAAATCAATAGATCTGGCCTGGATTTATGCCGGTGTAAGAGCAACCAACCCAGCCCAGAAAAAGGGTTATTTTTATTCCTTGCCCTCTGTTTTGCTAGATTCCACCCAATAAAAGTTCCCAGCCTGAGTCCAGACTGTAGAAATGCAAATGCCAGTAGAGCATAAACCCCAGTGTGTGTCTGGAGGAATTTGTGTAAATCAACAGGGTTACTCCAGCTGTGTGAGGCTGCTTGTCTCATGTGTAAGTTGATCAAGCTCAATGAAAACCAACAAGAACCCAAGGACCTCCCTTCCCCATCCAAATCTGCTAGTGCTCCAAGAGGTTTCTGTGAGAAGAGACATTTACTGGGCTGTTGCCCTAAGTGGTGACTGTTCCTGAAGGGCAGAAAAATCACCATGCCCCATCAGAGTGACCTCAGGACAGAGGTTCCCGCAGCCCCAAGAGGGCTGGCTCCTGCTCTCCTAGTTCAGTGCTGGGCTCTCAGCAGGTCAGTCAGGCTTATTCCCACTGATTTTTCACAGAGCCCCAGCTCTAATAAGGCAAACTGAGTTTGTGTTCCGGAAAAAAAATGCTGTGGGGCTCAGGGGATGCTGTCCTCCACCCTCACTCTAATTTTATAGTATATCTGAAGTGGTGGGTCAACATCAAATTGCTCCAAATGGGAGAATCGATGCGAGGCGCTGGGCCAAAACCCATTTAGCTCCTTTCTATCCCAGCACGGGAACTCATCTCCGCAGGTTCAGCTGGATGGCTGCTGGGGTAAGGTACTTCTGCTCCCTGATCTCCTGCTTGCACAACAGAGAAATCTTGGGGTCTAAAACCTTGTGCACAAGCAGAGCAGAGTGTGGCAGCCAGGTGGTGAGCTCCATTGCCTTGCAGTGACATCAGCCATTTCAACAGAGCTGCTCCGGATGCGTGCTGCTGCAGCAGCGTTTGGCCTGGCACCAGTTACTGTGGGAAACACTTGGCATAGGAAGGAGCAGTAAGACAGCAAACAGCAGGAATTCCCTGTATTTGCTTATTTTAAAAAGTTTCTTATTGTGAAGTTTTAAGACCTGGCAGGAAGCTGGAGCTGTTTATTTACCCAGGGGCTCGCAGCAGCCCCAGAGGTGTAATGCAAGGAAGCGCTCTTGCTTGCCTGCTCTCATCTGCACCCCAGCCCTCCCCAAAGGCTGGCAGGCAGCTCTCCTTTCACAGCTCATTTTAGTACCCAGAAAGCCACTGGCTTTCCCAGACTAATCTCAGCCTGCCAGATCCTCCTGCCCTTGTTTTAATCCCACACCCACGGGCTAAGGTACTTTGATGCATGCTCCCTTCCATGCCTTGGGAAGGGAGGTCCTATAAGGCAGACAGGCCATTGCTTTGGCAGCCATTATCATTCTACCAGTACTGCTGAGAAGCCAGCTTGGCCCTCTGCCTTCCCTGCTAGGCTCTTCAAAGGCATTAAGAGGGAATTCCTTGCTCCCTGGCAGCACCTTGCTGTCCCTTCAGTACAGGTGCATTAAGATTTAAGTGTTTATCTACATAAGAAATTCCATCATTGATTTGCTGCCCCTTGATCCAAATAAGTAACAGTGCCCATCTCAGAGGGGTTTGAGGTGTGATCAGTGGGACTTTGGGTGCTGGTTGTGCCAGGCTGGCTCCCTCCCACATGCTCTGGGCAGGCTTGGAGCAGGGTTTCGGAAGGGCTCCCTGCAGTGACCCTCTGTGCTGGGTGTGGGGCTCATTCCCACAAACACCAGGTTGTTCCATGGCCATGTATCCTAAGATATGGCCTTTATGTTCCTGGGGATGCTGCTGGGGTGAAGGGGCCAACATTGCTAAGGGTCTGGTGTTCCCAGCTGTCTTAGCTGTGTACTGAATGCACCACGCAGGGAGTTAGACATCTCCTGAGAGCACAGGACTAAGTCTTCTGTGGCCTTGCAGCATCTGCCCAGCAAGTCCAACATATGCCTTAATACATGGGCATAACTTACTCCTCATGTCAGTGGTATCACTCCAACACACAGTCCCAGCCAGCGTGGTACCTGTCTGCTATCCATTTTGGAGCTTCCCTTCGGAAAGCAGGAGAAGACCTGCTGCACTAACAAAGACAGGATTCAAAACCTTGGATGCCAGCTTGAGCTTTAAAGGAACTTGGTCCTACATCTGAACCCATCTTTAAGTAGATAGAAACCTTAATGCTGCGGTGTACCACCTTATTTGTCATTAACACTGCTACTCATTTGTACTTACATTATAGTTTTCAGCAAAAAACCACAACAGTAAACAAAATAATAGCTCTTGTCCTACCAGGAGTGAAGTCCAGGAGGAAGATGAGCAATCAGGGAAGAAGCCATACCATTGCCATAGAGTAGCAAGAGTGAGATTAGGGTGGAGGATGAGCCAGGAACCAAGGGTGATGGCAGCACAGAGGGTACCTGCACTGATGGGATGTAACCCTGCAGGCACCAAACACAGCAGGTAGAGCTGGGCACTGGTAACAGGGCACATTGAGGGCTCCCAGGGAGTAACAAGCCATGTCCAAGGTCCATCCAGGGAGCCCAGTCAGGAGCAAAAGCAGCCAGAAAGAGGACTGGATATGACCTTTAGCACATGGCCAAGGTCCATCCAGAAACCACAGCAAAAGGCATATCTCTAGCCCAGCCCAGACAGGGAAAGCATGCCCTGGGGCTGAGCTCAAATAGAGCCCAGGTCCATGGGGAGGGGTGTGGGTGGGGTCCCAGGTGAGGCTGGTCAGGGCAATTGATGTGCATTAAGGTGCACCTGAAGGTGCTTCAGGGCACCTGGCAGATGTGGGTGCAATACTGGGGTACTGGGGCGGGGGCAGGGCTAGCCCAGATGCTTAGAGGTGCCAGGTATTTGAAGGTCCTTCTCCCCCTCTCTGTCAATAACACAGAAGAAAATCAGAGTTTCTAGCATTTGCCCACCTTTTTCTCAGGGCTGTGAACTGGTGTCGGGAAGGTGGTTTCATGGCTCTGCTGTTGGCAGGGAGCAAGGCCAGTCTCTCTCCCCAGCAGCAATGCTGAGCATCTGCTGTAGTAGGCCTAGGATTCCCCCAGCAGCGGTTCTGGCAGGAACCTGGACCAATGATCCCCAAATTCAAGGGAGGGACTGCGGGTTGAATGCCTTGCAGCAGACACCAGGATTTGGCCCCTGAGCACTGTGTACAAGGGGACAGAGCCCATTGGGGAATACAGTTATTCAAACTGGATGCGAGCTACATTTTATCTTATTGGAGTGGGTTCGGAGGTGATGTAATCACTCAGTGTGCTTGTATGTTTGGGATCAGGATGAGATACTGTTTATCATGAGCTGACAAGTCAAGGAAGGATGCAAGAAAATGATCTGGGACTTCCCATGCAGGACTTGCTGGAGCTGCAAACTGGGGGAGACGTGACTGGAAGCTGTAAGGATTAATGGCCCCTCTGCTGCTGTACAAGGCGCGAATGAATGAAATTCTGTTCCCCTTACAAAGGAATGCCATTAATTCACGGGGAGATAGTCCAGATTTTTCTCCAGTGCGATGAAAGCAGAATTTGGCCCTTAATCTTGCACAGACAACGCCTGTCTAGCAAGTTTTGAGGTGCTTCTTTCCATTTCTCTTTTGATTTGATTGCATTTTCTTCTGTAGAAACATTTTTTTCCAGTAAATGCAGAGAGAAGGGAATATAGAGATAGGTAGGCAGGCGACTAGAGGCACCGGTGGTCAGGAGGGAAGGAGAAATGACTGAGCAGAGGGAAGCTGTGGCCGACACACAGGGAGCTGCTCCCCCTGGGCAGTGGGGGGAGATGCCGGAGTGTGAGGGGTGAAAAGCCCCGGGGGTGGGAAGTCCCCAGGACCTTTGTCGCCTCTTTGGCTGGAATTCATAAGTAAATACAGAGTTGACTGAAACTTTCCTGCTCGCCAGCAGCCCCTCCTTGGCCTCAGTGGAATCTGGGGCGGGAGGGGGCCAGGCGGGGTCCGTGTTTGCTCACATTCCTCTTTGTGCACCAGTTTCAGGATGTGGGTGCAAAGCAGGGGATGGCAGCGGGGCGGTGTTTGTGGCTGGGAGTGGTGATGGGCTCCCTTGGCTTCTGGTGGCTTCGCGCCCTGGCAGCTGGTCCCTGAGGGGGAGGTGATGCCATGCAGGTGATGGCAAATAGAGCGCAGGGGCTGGGTTTTGTAGTGCAGAAGACCAGGCGGATGAGCTGGGAGGGCTGGGGCTGGCACTGGAAGCTGGGCAGGGATGGGAGCCCCAGCAGATGAGGCTGTGCCATCTCCCAGCAAGGCACCAGGTCCCCGAGGAGCACAAGGAAGCAGTGCCCTCACTGAAATCCTGTGGACACACTAATGCAACGGGTCCTCTGCCCCACGCATGCCCGGTTCCAAGCAGATGAGCTTCCATGAGGGACAGCATGGCACACAGCCGCCCACCAGCCCAGCTGTGCCCAGCGCCTCTCCTCTGGGCTGTGGTCCCACCAAGTTTCCAGCCATGGGGTGCTCTGGGACCCCACCAGAATACACTTCACGAGATGTTTCTGCTCAAGATCTCTAACCTGTGGCTTTGCTATCCATCACAGCAGGCAGCTTCACCTAATTCTCTAAATGAAGCCAGTGGTGCCTTTTCTTACAGAGCAGCTGAGACGGAGCCACTTTGCTGTGTGTCACCCAGAACAGTGGCAGGCTGAGCTCTCTGCCGAGGCCCACCACCTACCATGCAGGATCACGTTTGCCACCCACATCCTGCTTGGAGCTCCTCCCCGCTGGCAGGATGCAGTGGTACGACAATCTACAAGCAGAAACAGCAGATGTTTGTTTAAAAAAAAAGGCAGTAATCCAGACTTTTGCTGATATAAACACAATACCAGCACTGAATACAACTGAAGGAAGACAAAAACATCCCAAAGACATAAAACATCAGGCCCCTTGGAGAACCTCCAGGCTACATGCACCGAACTCCATCAGCCTTGGAGAAATGAATGCTTAACCCGTTTTCAATCTCTTTGGCAGGCCAGCCCTTGAAGATTTATAATGGACTCTGTTTGAATGAGGGATCTTCCTTGACATGTCCTGCTCCTTTAATTATGGGTGAGAAAACTAACAGCTGTCCTGCAGACACCCATCTGACCGTCCCATTCCCCTCCCCATGGGATGCGTGGCCCCTTCCTTGCCGTCAGTCCCCACCGACTCTGCAGCCCCACTGACACCTCATGGCCCTGCCACAGTGCCAGGGATGCCCGTCTGCCAAACACCCAGTGTTCAGATACCCACTGGTTCCCATGAGCTGTGCCGGCAGGCGGTGCATCCCTGGGATGCTCTTTTAGGAGGTGGGTGCCCTGCTGCCATGCTCCCCTGCCTGCACTGGTGATGCACGACCAGATGCAGAAGTTGGTGCAAGCCGGAGACGACAGGGCATGCAGCGCTACCAAGCAGCGTTGCAAATTCCTCTCTGCCGGTGCTGCTCGTTCCCAAGCCCTAATTACGGTGGTGCCGCAGGGACCAGCCTGGTGCGGCTGGATCCCAGGGTCAGGCCAGGCTCCGAGGGCCAGCCGCGCTCCAAAGACAGCACTGATGTATTTTGACAGGACTTAGGGACACCTGCTACTTTTGGAGATTTTTCTCTTTTGCTAGTGAGCTTTGGAACAAGTGTGTGTGTGTTGACAGGGGCAGATATCACTGGAGGGTGTTGAGGAGGGAGCAGGAAGGAAATCTCCAGAGAAAGTGTCAGGAAGGATTTTTCTTGGCTGCTCACCCTACAGTGAGCGATGGGCACCGAGAAACTGGCATCCCTTGGACCTAGCTCATGTGTACTAGCTTCGGTTATGAGGCCTTACCATATTTTTTTTAATGGCACTTTAAAGCTAATTAGTAGCTTTAATTTATGGAGACCACACACATGCCCAACCCTTGTATTTATGCTGGATGGCTTCCATTTTGGAAACCTTCTTGGCTTTCTGTCCATCCCCAGGACATTTCCAGGACTCCACCTTCCCCTGCCCAGCCCCGTGGCCTCAGGGGAGCCGAGGGGATTCACAGCCAAAGCATCAAGAGGGAAACCGAGCTACCAACCTTTCCCATCCACCAGAAACATCTCCAGCTGAGCAGACCATGTGCTCCAGGTGTGGGAGGGGGACTGCATTAACTCATGAAATGAAGAGACTCAAACCATGTTCTGCTCCATGGGTGCAATACAGAGAAAGACGAACTTCTTTCATGCCAGTGCCAAGCCTCGTGGGCTGCAGCTGAGACACTGCACCCCAACAGGTCTAGTGGTCTTGATGGATTTGCTCCAAACAGGCATCGGAAAGCAAAACCAACCCTGTATATTAATTTCACTGGCTCCATTAATCACCCTCTGTCCTCTCTCCACCTTCTGTCCTGGTTTCCCTAGTCTCCCCACCTAAGGGACTGCCAGCCCAGTAACCATTGAGGCCAAGCTTGACTCTCCCAGCCATAGTTCTGCAGGGCACATCATTGGGGTGACACTGCAGGGTCCCAGCTGCACAGCAGGCAGGGAGGGCAGGTCTGAGCTTCACCTGCCTGTGCAGGAGCTGGGCATGGGAGATCAGCTGCCTGCTTTAGCATGGGCAGGTTCTTGGTGGGAGTGACTGGGTTCCCAGTGAGGGCTGAAAGGTGTTTTTCAGCCTGGGCGCCACCATCTCATCCCACGTGGTGTTACAGTGCAGAGGTCCCTCCATAAAGTGCCTGGTGGAGTGATGTAGAGCCATGTTGGCCAGATCTCCCTGTGACTTTCCAGACATGTTATATCTATCTATCTATCTACCTACCTGCTGTTTTGCAGCCAGTGGGAAATGAGGGTTGTTCTCAGCCTTGTTTGCCTTTCTGTGCATTACCCTCACTCCCCCTTGCTGGCATTCACTGGACCCATTCTTACATGTATCAGAGGAGAAACCAGGAATTCAATAGGCAGTGAAGGTGCTGCTTGTGTTCTCAAACTGCTTTCCCACCTCTCCAGGAGTTTTTTGCCAGGTCGGAATGGTGGAATCATGTGAGGAGGGCTGGAACGAGCATCACTGCACAACTCCTCCAGCGTCAGAGCCTCTCTGTCTGACTGCTTTCATGTGAAAAAGGCAAACCAAAAATGCACCTGACCTCTGAACTTTGGACAGGCCCTTTCACCACCTCAAAGCAGTTGACATTATCTCTGTTTTACCTCCTTCCTCTCTTTGCTCAAAAGCCTGGACACTTGCGCCAAGAACGGTTCTCATCACATCTGCTCTTTCAAAGAGTTGGGAGGTCCCAAGACCAGTCAGTCCCGGAGTCAGGACTCTGACATCTGGTTCAGCCTTATGAGTCACTTGGGGAGCTTGGGAAAGTCATGTAACTGTTCCTAGCCAGTGCAGCTGACTGCTGGGGCAGCATGAGTCCCACCCCGACAGGTCCCAGTTGGCTGCCCTTCTCCAAGGCTTCACCTCTGAGCACATGCCAAGAACCTTGAGCTCTTCCAAAGGAAAAGGCCTTGCAAATGCCTCATGGTCTGACGTCCCATGATGGAAATATAGGTGTTCTATGCCAGTGGTCCTCTGCCAGCCCACCTCTAGAAGAGGAAGGTGCAGAGATGCTCCATGTAGTCTTGCATCAGCCATCAAGACTTCAATAGGTACATTCATGTTATGCCATTTTGTGGGATTTACCTGCTGCTCCCCTCTGCCCAGTGGTCCACCCCATCCCACTATTTCAGAGAGATTTCAACTAGTTTACTTCATTTGCTTCTCAGGACCAAAGCCTGCTCACAGCCTCCCTGGTGTCGAGCTGGAGAAACACCACCACCTTTACGCCAAGGTTAACTGAGCAGAGCCTGGCCCCATGTGTGTTAATTGTTTGCGTACTCATCACTGCCTTTCCCAGTCTTTGTTGTTTCCTTGGGGGGGCTGGGAGCCACAGACCTCATGCGTGCTGGGTCCCAAGCAGAAGAGTGCTGCAGGAATGGGAGCTGGCAGCTCCCAGCCAGGGGTTGTTGCAGGGGATTTTCCACCGCCTCTGCTGGGGCTTTGTTTTTCCATTTCCATCCAATGAAATAAACTCTTTCACATGTCACAAAGTCCTGCGGATGGAGCTTGGGAGCTTTGCTTTTGCCTTCCCTCTCCTCGTGGAGCAGCTGCCCCTGCCAGCCTCCCCACCAGCCCAACTTGCTCGAATGCCACCTCCAACCTCCTTAGCTGAGCAGGACCTTGGTGTTCTCCTAGGGACTCTGGTGGCACTTTTCCCTGAGGACACAATTTCCCTGGTGACTGTGGGACATCATGCAGGACTGTCGGGGGGACATGTGGCTGGGAGCAGAGGCGAGCCTGATGCCCAGGTGGAGCAGTATGGGGCAGACAAGGAGCCCAAGCATGGCAGGAGGAGGGGACCCTTGCAGGGACACCCCTGGGACTCCTCACTCCTCTCACAGGCCATGGGACCCCAACCGTCCACCCCAGCTCCTTGGCTGAGGTTGAGGCTTTGTGCCCCTGGGATTCATCGAGACCTTTCCCCAAGACCCCCCTCCCCTTTCCTGCAATCCCAGGGGCTGCATGGGGAAGGAGGAGAGGGGGGCAAGGGGCAGGGAGCATATTTAGGCCCTGTTGTTTCTGCTCATAGATGTGGCAGTCCCCACATGCGCTGCAGCTCCAGCACTGGCAAGCACAGCCCAGCCTGCTTTCATGTTTCCTGCCTCAGCTCCCAGGCAGCCCCAGGACAGCCCAGCACGGAGGCACTGCACTGGCTGGGAGCCCACTGAGCTGGCTGCCCTGGGGGGGATCCAACCCTCAGGGGAACTGCGAGCCCCTCTGAGCATCATGGGATGTAGACAGTGTGGGATGAGAGCAGAGAGGAAGGGCAAGCCAACCCTGGGAAGAAGAAAATCTGATGTGCTCTCCTGGTGTCCCCTCTCCTCATGTGGGTCAGGAGATGCTCACCAGCCAGGGTGATGCCACTGCCTGCATTAACCCCTTCTATGGTGACAGCACAGGAGGGGGCTGGGGCTTGCATTGACCTCCCTGGCCCCTCTGCCATGATGATTTACATCAGCACAGCCCAGATCCAACCCTGATCCCATGGGGAAGATTCTTCCCCTCCTGCCTTCCCCATTTGTGCTTGGGGGAGGCAGGGGTCCCTGGGGAAGGCTGCAGATCCCAGCAGATACATGGGAGTTGTGACCAAGGCTGTGTGGGGCATCGCACCCACAGGAGCATCCCACTGATCCCCAATGCAATTAGCTGTCCTCCGGAGCAAGCTGAGGGTTTGGCTCTCCTGGGACATCCAAATTAGTGTCACCATCTGCAGTGGGTCACAAATCAGGTAGCGCTCTCTGCCCTCCACCACTGTCACCAGAGAGGTCAAGATCTAACACGCACCATAGCAGAGAAGGTCAAATTCTCCTAGAAGTTGGGTCTGTCGTGACCTGGCTCTTTCTGGATCCTTTGCTGCATCCCGGGCAGAACATCTGCACTTGCATTTGGGGGGCATTCCTGCAGAATTAGGGTCTTTGCAGAAATGGGACCTGAGTGTAACCTGGACACCTGGAGCAGGGAGAAGGCAAGGAAAGGCTGGCCTGGGAAACCATGGAGCAGGTGGTGAAGGGAATAAGTAGTCCAATGTCCCCAGCAAGAGGCAGGCTGGTTCTTCTTTGGGTGCTCAGCCTTGGAGCCCAGTTCCTTGGAAAACCACAGTTTTCACAGCGTCCCTGCCAGGCAGTGGGGAACGAGGCTGTGGCCCAGGTGGAAGCCTGCTGGCTCCTCTCCTTCCCTCCACATCCCCGAATCTGGCAAGTGCCACTGATGAGATACAAAGAACAGACATTTCGTGGCAGAGACACACTCACGTGTTTGCAGCCTGGCTGCTTTTGCTCCCCGCAAAGAGGCGAGCCTGAAGCTGTGTTTCCGTCTCTGCTGTGTTTCGGCTCCACTTCTCTGATGCCATAAATAAAAGGCAGGACATAAATAAATAGTAATAATAAAAAAATCCCCACACAAACACGTAACAAATTAAAATGACCCTGTCTGTGAATGAAGGGAAAGAAAAGGCGGGTCCCTCCCTGGAAGTCTCAAGAGCTTCCAAAAATAGGCTGCAGCCCCAGCCAAGGCGAGCGCAGCCAGGGTTTGCTCAGTCAACGCCAGAACCGGAGAGGAGCAGCAGTTTCCCAGCTGCTCCTGCCCTGCTCCAGTGCCCATGGACGGATGGACGATGTCCCCCTCCCATGGGCGTAGCAGCCAAGAGCCCTGTGGTGCAGTGAATAGCAGTGTGTGTCAGGTGGTGTGAAATCTCTCCAAAACTCAGGGTAGAATTTTATTTTGCTGCTTACAGCTGAGCAACCTGCAGGCCACAAAACACCTCACCCCGAAGGTGGGCATGGTTGATGCCATAGCCAGGACGGCAAAAAGGGTCCCACGAGCATGCACGCCCCTTCAGCTGCCTCCCAGCCCTCATATCAGCTGTTACACAGACCTAGAGGATTTTCCCTATTTTCCCAGGAATCTCCATGCTTCACTTGGTACATGCAATTGGATGCTTTCTGCTTCTGGACACCCCTGACAGTGTTGGTTGCTGGGGGTGGGAGGGCGCTGGGATGGCTGGCGATGGCAGAGGGACTGTGCCAGCCCTGCAGCACCAGGGCAATGCTGGCAGCAGCCTTTCTCCCCGCTATGCATCTCCCCATGCTTTGGGCCTCCCAAGCCTTGTTGCAGGAACACTCCTCATGCCGGCCGCTGCATCCCACATCTGGGAACCATGAGTGGAGCAATGGGGCTGGGGATGGAAATTTGGGCTTGACCCCGCTGGCTCACTCGTCTCAGCCCTGCACTCAGCCCGGGGGCTGCACAAAACCCCCAGCAGACCTTGGCACCCCTCCCCTTGTCAGAGGCAACCCAGGCTGCCCATATCTGGTCAGTGTCTGCCATCCTGCTGGGTGTGCACAGAAGAGGGAGCGATGGAGCTGGAACTCCTACTGAGCCAGCAGCTGGCTGCGCACGGGCGGCACAGCCTCCCCACTCCTCCGGATGGAGTCACATTCCTCCCTTAACCTGGCGTGCTGCAGTTCAGCGAGTGTGTGCACGAGCGCTCACGTCCTCCAAGAGCCCCAGCCAGTGGCCAGGAGACTCCAGATGTTGGAGGAGCTGTGCACAGCTGCCGGCCAGCAGCAGCAGAGGGGGAAATAAAGAAATAAAGACTTGACACCCTTCCCTTCCCTTCCCTTCCCTTCCCTTCCCTTCCCTNCAGAAAAGAAAAGCAGCACCCAAGTCCAGGCTCCCCTTGCCAGCACCATCCCTCTCTCCCAGCTCTGTTTAGCAGTGGTGCTGCCTGATGCCAGCACAGCAGCAGGACATTCCTATGTCCCCTCCATCCTCCTCGGTCCATTCTCCTAGCTCCCAAGGCTAGGCTGTGCCTGCCTGGCTCAGCGAGGGGAGCCAGCAGAGACTGTGGCATTACTGGAAAGAGAAAATCTCCCTGAATAATCAAACAGGAGCCCAGTGAGCTTGACAGTGCACGGTCTGCCTGAGAAATGAGAGCATGGAGCAGGAATGTCAGGTATTTCCTTCTGCTCCCCAGCGCTAGAGGAGCCCCAGGTAATGGGCAAGGACAGAGGAAGGGACCAGCACTGCCTCCCCGCATCCCTTTGCCACTGGGGAGCTCTGGGGCAACCTCAGAATCATAAGCAAAGCTGCAGGGGTGGAAGTGAGACTGTGTCTCGCTGGTGAGATACAGATCTGATGCTGTCAGCTCAAACAGGAAAGGAAACAGAAAAAAAGCCTGCAAGAATTGCAGGAGGTTTTATTGGACGATTAGATCGATCGAAACCTTTCTGCAGTGTGGGAGCTGGGAAGGAAGCTGCCTCAGAGTGGGCCAAGCTCTGTTTTCAAAATGAAAGCGTTTCCTGGGCCATCAGCCCAGTGTGCCTGTGGGAGCGGGATGGGGAGGGTTTTACAAGAGACACCAAAAACGTGGAGGTCCACAGACCCTCCTGTATGACCTCTTGGGCTTGGCTGAACATCCCCCATGGGTTGCTCAGCAGGGATGGAGAGGAATCACCTCTCAAAAGTGAAGGGGGGATGCAGGAATGGAGAGGCACCAGCCCCCCAAAGTTGATTTCAGGTCACAGTCTCACTGCCCCTCGGTTTTGTTTCTTCCTTTGCGTGGCTTGTGGTTGAAACTCTAAACCAGCTCATCTGGCTGGCCGGCTGATTGAGAGCGGGGCTGCAAAGCTGGATCTTGGCACAAGCCTCACATCGGCTCCACATAACCCCCAGCCACTTGCGGACGATGGAAAAGCACAGTAAAGCTTTTGCTTCCTAGTTTGCATAAGCATTGCTGCCATTTCCAGAGAGGATGGGGAGGTTAACAGGCAGCGGTGGCTTTGAAGGCTGGAGCAGGATGGAGAGGGGCTGGTGCGGAGGGGTAGGAGGGAGAACGGCAGCTACAGTGAGGGGCTGCATAAGCAACAGGGTTTTCATCCTGCTGAGAGTGAGGACCAGTATGTTTTGCACACACAAGCACCGCCAACATGGAGCTTGGCAGAGACAGTTCGAGCACCGGCAAAGACACGAGTGTCCTTGTGCCTGTGTAGGGTTCGCCACTGCAGAGCGTGGCCAGTGTGGGCTGCAGTCTGAAAATGCCACCCAGCCCCCCCGGTTTTCCTGCCCCAGTGTTCCCAAGCATTAGGTGTGCAAACACAGCCCTTCCCTGCAGCTGCACAGCAGCTGAACGGCTTGCTTGTCTGGCAATGCTCTGCTCTGCCTGCAGACACTCCCTGATTACACATGCTCCACCAAGCAGCAAAAGAAATGAGCCTTCCTAAACTCAGAGGCTGAAACATCATCGTCTCTATGTTTATATCCAGGGATGGGACAGGTCCCAGCTTCACCAGCTCCCAGAAGAAGCTTATGAAATGAACAGCAAAGGGAATAAAGCAAAACAAGAACATAACTGCAAGCTTAAAATCTGTTACTTCATCTTCTTCCTCCTCCTGTCTATTTCTGAGCATCAGTAGGAGGACTAGCCATGCCAGCTATCCCTGCATGTGAGGTTTGGCTTAAATTAACAGAAATCCAGCTGCTTTCCATGAAGAATATTAAGTTTTTCTTAAAAAGTTGCAGCTGAAGCTTTTGCATTTGGGACAATCCCCAAATCCTTCCTGGTGGCTCTGTAGGCCAGGGCACCCTCACCTCTTCCTGGGAAGGTCTTGTTGGATGAGCCCTGCCCTGCCCTGCCCTGCCCTGCCCTGCCCTGCCCTGCTATCTCCTCCTGGGTTGCTTGGAAAGGAGGGCCCCAGAGAAGTGGCTTCATTGGGGTCATCGAGGAGCTGTGACATCTGCAGGTGCTCTGCATGCTGCAAAGCCCTATAGTGATGGTGCCAGAGCTGTTTGCCTTTACTGCTCTGCCCAGGATGCAGCTCCCATCTTCAGCTCTCTAACCTCGTGCTTTTCAACTCAACAATTACCATTTTTTACCCTTTTCCAAGCTTACTGGGTATCAATTCTGCCCGTTGCAGGATGCACCTGTGTTCTCTCTGCTTCTATCAAGCTCCTCACCACAAGGCAGATGCTGGCAGAGCTGGTCCAACCTTGGACCTGGGGTGCTGCTGCCTCCCCCTTCCTGGCCCCTCATGCTTGGCTGATATCCGATATTGCCATCTCCGCTCTGGGCTCCTCAAAGGCCATTTTCCATCACTTGCCTGTTCTAATTTGGGTCTTCAGCAGGATGAATCTGTCTCCTTGCCACGTGCGGATCCAGCCCATGCTCATGGCCGTGGCTTGGACCTGTCTGCGTGTGGCCAGGCTGCTTGGCAGTGGCCCTGGCTGGGGATGCTCTTGGTCCTACCCAGGGAGAGTCACACTGCTCGGCAGAGCTTCACACCCTGCAGCAAGCGCGGCAGTGGCAATTCAATACCTTTTGGCTGGGTCTGAGCAGGGTCATGGTCATCCAGTTTGACCCTGCTCTGGCACGCACAGGGCTGTCGGGGTGTCCATGTTGTCCACCTGCCTTTTTGGCATGAAGACTCTTCCCCTCCTTGCAGCTGAGGCAGGGGGCTGAGCAAAGACTGTCCCTTGTGAGCCAGCACTGGCTCCCCTTGTGAGCAGGGCACCTCAGCAGGGACAGGATCAGGCCCTTCTTCCCCCAGCCTCTGCAATCGAGTGCTGTGGGGATGCCTGGTAACCGTAAAGCCCATTGAAGTGTTGTAATTAGGGTATCAAATTGTCTGGCAGCAGGAAAATGAGGACGCAAAGCAGAGGAGGAGGCGCTGGTGCTGTAAGTAGACAAGAAGGGGCAGGGGCAGGGGAAGACGTGGGACTGGTTCCCCATGGTTCTCACCTTTGGGAGTCTCAGTGTCCCCCCACGGGATTGCAAGGTTTTTTGGCAGTGGGAGCACAAATTTTGCTCTCTTTTTTTACCTGGCTAAAGGCATGCAGGAGTTTTATCCTCCTGAGAGCTCTGCCCTGCTCCCAAGCTGGGCTGGGACTGGGTGTCATGATGCTGACATCTTGGTTGCTCCTACTGGGGAGACAGAATGTGATAAAATTAATTATCCAGGATGATATCTTTAAAGGGAGGGGAAAAAAAAAAGAAAGGCAGCGGTTCTTCCTGGGAGCCCCCTCTCTACCCACCAGGACCTGCTGCCTCCCTCAAAAACCAAGAAGCGCTCACCTTCCCTCCTACAGACCTCAGTTCTCGCCCAGCCTTTGGCTCCTCTGTGGAGCCGTGTGGTGCCAATGCCACCGGGGCATGGAGGCATCCTGGGATGAACACGGGGAGGACTGGGACCACTGCTGCATTTCTAGGGGGAAGGGATGGTGGCTTGCTTTTTTTTTTTTAAACCAGAAATTGGGTACCTGCCAGGAAAAAAAAAATCAAACATATTTTCCGTCGTGTCTTGGCTGTGGAAGTGGGGATGTGACAGCCATGGAAAATGGGAGGGATTAGATAATATACTGGGATGTAAATAAATAAATAAATGAGGGAGTGGAGGTGGGGGGAAGATCCCAGAGCGAAATCCACCCCGCCTCCCTGCCACCCTCTTCCAGACCCAGTGCCCTCACACACTGCCCCAAAGCCCCTGCAACACCGTAGGGAAGAGGCTGCTCTGGGAGGTGTGCTGTCCTGCTGGCACAAGGAGCATGTTTTGAACTGCGGCAGGAGATTCTGGGAGCAATAAAAAATGGCTCCGCTTCTTTCTTTTTTTTCCCCCTCCACTCTCCCCTCCTTTTTTTTCATGTGCTGCATTTCCTACAACCTGATTTTCTTCTCTCTAGCAAATACAGGTTTCAGGTTCCCGAGCACGGGGCTGCGGTTTGAGAGGAGCAATGGAAACTCCCTTGCGGTGGGAAGAGGCCAAAGGCAGAGGGGTGCAGGAGGGGAAGGAAAATGGGGCTGTTCTCACTGGGGTGTGGAAGCTCATAGGGGCAAGGAGCTCTGTGCTCTGTTCCGCACAGGGCATGTTTTTCATTCAGTCCATCCTGTCTGAGGCTGAGGGTGATTATGCATCTGGAGCTGGTGCCATCTCCCATGCTGGAAGAGGAGACCTCGGAGGGTCCCATCACCCCAAAGCCACCCCAGGCCCCACGGGTGACCCACAGGAGGGTCAGAGTGGGGTTTGCCCGTGACCCCTACCCGCCACAACCTCCATCCACTGCCCGTGCATACCCCATGGGGCACTTCCCTGCCTGGCTGATGGCCAGCGCGTTCGCCTTTCCCAGGCAGCTGGGAGAGAAGTGAAAGTGCTTCTCCCCATTCCCAAGTGAGATCTTTATTTACAGGGGCTTCAAATATTTATCTAAAGCGCAGGGCTGTGGTGGGGATGTTGGCACACGGCAGCCAGACTCTCCCGCACAGCCCTCGCATGGTTTCACAGCTCCATCGTCCCTCCTTGCCCTCAGGCCATCTCCTGCTCTTTATTTATTTCCTTGAGCATCTTCCCTGCAGTAAATCACTGTTGCTGGGGTTGGACCAGGAGTGACAGGATTCAGCTGCCCGCTGTTTATTTTGGCTGTGATCTGCAGGAGCACCTCTCCTTCTCCTTATGGGGACTGGATTAATCCTCCTGTCCTGGTTTCAGCTTGTGGTGCTTGGTTGCCAACTGGGGCTAAACCATGACACTTCCAAACAAGGAAAAGCACCGGGATCTCTGGAGGCTATTTCCCTGGATGGGAGACCTTTGAGGCAATTTGGACAAAACCTGGAAAGCCATCCCCTTTCCTCTGCCTCTCACCGCCTGGGCATTTAATACACTGCCTGCCATGAAAGTACGATTGCACCAGTTGGGGCAGCCCCTCCTTGCCCGGTATCATCTTGGGGCTCCTTCATGTTCCTCGTCCTGGCTCCTGAGGAAGCCATTTTGACCTGGGGCTTGCTCTCCAATTAGTAAAGTATTGTTTCCAGCCCTTTGCAGCGCCAAAACAAGCAGGGCTTTTCCCATCGCTGCTCCCTCAGTGGCAGCTGCCAGGACTGTGTTTCCTGACGGCTTCAGCAAGGGATGAGATGTAACCCAGGGTCCGACTGCTGGGTCTGTGGCTGGAAATGGCATCCCTGGTCCTTCGCGTGAGAGAGCGCTGGGGGAGAGGGGGGTTCACGCCTTCTCCCACTTCCCCGCAGCCCCAGCCCTCCCCCAACCCACTCTCCATCCGGGCTCCTCAGCACTGTCACCTTCTGTCAGGATGTCCTCCTGTGCCCTGGGTGTGCACCCTACATGGGGTCCGGTGGATAGAGTCTCCTTCCCAGCTCCGGCCTCAGCTTAACAGTGCTTCTGGTTTTCGTGTTTTCTCTGTTTTTTCTTCCCTCCTCTTTGAATTCTTCTCTTCACAACTGCAAAGGCAATGGGCAGAGGTGCACAGGCAGCAGAGTGTGCCGGGATGGACATAACCCAAGAGGGGAACACTCCGTGCGCAGCTGAGAGGGGGGAGGAGAGGAGACAAAGGTGGCCTGTGCAAATAGGCTCTCCCACAGTGCCTACAACGTGGCTCTCAAAGAGTGGGTTTCAGGTCAGATCTGCCCTGCAAGAGCAGTTTGCCAAAACCCTGTAGAGAAGATGCTGAGAAACCTGTATTTCTGAGGAGCCTCCAGGTTCCTGGGGTGCAGCTGCAACTCACCCCCCAACCCAGCCCTGAAAGTGGCAGCGGGTCCAGGTGGTGCAGCCCCAGAGTGCAAAACCATCCAACATGCCTCAGTAAAACACGGTTGGCTTCAGGAAAATGACCATGGTGGAAGTCCCCAGAGGCACTGTGACCTCCATCTCAGTGAGGCTGCCCAGGGCACGTCAGGGAACATCTCCTGAGTGGCCCATTGCTGCTGATGGGCATCAGCTGGGAGATGCAGGGACAGTACCAGGAGGTGTCTGGAGGGTAGGACTGGAGCTGGTCATGGGCTCTTTAGGAATTAATTCCCAAACAAGTTTCTGAATGTGTTCACATTTCCATCACCCATGCAGGCTCCTCCAGCAGGTAGGCTGTCCAAGAGCGGCTCAGCCCAGCGAAGACCAGGCTCTGCCTGCTCACGACAGCCCGTGCTCTCATCAGATAAAATATCCAACGAGAAACAAAAATGAGTTTCTGGATTAGATTCTGGCATGAATAAACACTCATGCTAGAATTTGCCAGTCTTTCAGGAACTGCAAGTATTTTCCCAGTGTCAAATGTTCATGCAGATAATGTATAAATAATGACCTTGATTATGTCAGATATTACAATGAGCAGAGCTCTGGGCTTTGGTTCATAACAGTATCTGCAAATCAGTGTCTTAACTTTTTGCTCTTCTTGGTAGATTCCTCATGCTCCAGTGTTTTGAGGCCAAATGCCTGTGTTTCTGGACAGGGCTGTGGCAGCCCCCCAGTACCTTTCTTGCAATGGGACCAAGCGGTAAGTCCCTGTGACATGGCAGAGAGGCGCTGGGCAGTTTTGGGAGAGGTGTGGGGTGTGTGACCTCCTGGGGGGCATCTGGCCATGTACCATGGGTCAGGCAGCCCCCCTGTCTGAGGCACCTCCTGCAGCTCTCTGAGATGGAAAGTCCAGGCTGATCTGCAGCCTGGGAGTTGCAGCAGAGGATGTGGGAACATCCAAGAGGGAGCTGGGTGTGATGGGGTCCCGCTGTCCAGGAGCTGTAGAGCCAAGCAGAGCAGGAGGAATGTGGCAGCCAGCACTTGTACCTTTGGAGAGAGCAATGCCATCCCCTGGGGCTGGGGGATGTGGGGGTTCCTCCTGCCCCCCACCCTGCCTCCATGCCTCTTGGGGGATGGATCTGAGACAGGAGAGTGCAAGGTACCCGGGGGAGCTGGGGACACTCCCGGGTGTGATGAGCGATTAATGATCTCTGATTCCCCTTGGAGCATGTGTGGGGATCAGCCCCTGCCCTTGACCCCATTGCCCACAGGAACACCTGGTGCTTGCAAAAATAGCTCTTCTTCCCTTGCCCCAGTCCCAGGAGCTGCTCCCAAGAGACATGGGTGACCAGGGAGGAACTGCCTGCCAGAAGCACAGAAAAGCACCAAATCCAGCAACTTTGCTACTTCTCCAGCTAGAGAAATTAAATCCACAGGCTGTGGGTGAGAAGAGCACCAGTGGGAAATAACAAGGCAAATGCAAACTGAAGCTAATCTGAGCCTCTGTTTTTTCTCCAGATTGCTCTATTTATTCACAGTCTTTCTTTAATAAAATTGGTAGAAAGTCAGAGGCAACATACACTGCTTTCCAAATGCAAAGGGAGGGATAGAAAGAGAGCCAGAGAGAGAAGGCAGCCCCAGCAAAGAGCGTAATGCAGAGAGGCCATCTAAGAGGCATGAACAGAGTAACTGCACTCGGTTTGAGAACCTGTCTCCCAGCAGCCTCCATTTGCTGCTCCTTCCATGCAGGACTTTCTCATTAATGTCCAGTGTTTGAATCTGCACATTTAAAAAAGAAAGAGATGGAAAATAAAGACATCTCCCAAGATGATGGCTGCAAAGATGAAACCAAAAGCAGGCACCAGCTTCACATCAGCCTGGAGAAGCATTCGGGAACCAGTGTCCTTGCCTCATCTCCCACTGTCCCTTCTTCCTCCTGAGTGTTGCCCACTTGGGATGCTTACAGGGTACAGGAGGGCCTTAATTGCAGGTGGGAAATAAGGATGATATTGAGACTGCTTTGATTTTAGCCAGAGACTGCAGAGTGGGAGACAGTGTCCAAAAGAAAGAAAGAAAGAGAAAAAAAGCATTCTTAGAAATGTCCAGCAGTTTTTATTGTAGGTAACCCCACCTGTAATGAAATTAATCTGCTATTTCCAGTTACAAGGCTCTGATTTCATTTGCTTTTAACTTTATCAAACTCTAACCACTTGGCCTGAACTTCTCTAGGCTGGCTGCACATTAGCCAAAATAGCACCACCATTTGCAAGGACAGGGTTTAGGAAAAAGGAAAGCATTTTCTGCACGAGAGCTCTAGCAGCCTTCTGCTCTGGCAGGGAGACGCGCTTCACCCAAAGATACATCTGCTGGCGATGAGATGAAAGCTGCCCAGGTTATAACCTCTGGAAAACTGAAATCTGGCTGGTACATATGGCAGAAAAAGGAGAGGCTGAGTTTAAAAATTCATGTCTTTTATAGTCCGACGTGAAAGGAAATGGTGCAGCCTTGCTCTGAGGCACTAAAGGTGTTAACACTGAGCCCCAGCCCCTGTACAGAAAGCAGAGCTTCCACTGCCATGCGGCAACACAATTGCTAAAATCCACACAGAAATTTACCCTTCCAGTCCAAACAGGGGATCTGCTTTCTTTCTCCTTGCTCTCTCCCTTTTGGGAATTACATGCCAGGAACGAGCCCATCCGACATCACAAAGAGCAGCTGGGACCCAGCGCTGTGTACCTGGGCTGTCCTGAGGGCAGCAGTGTCCTCTCCTGCCAGAAGCTTTTAGGAAAGTGTTTGCAGTAATCAGTCACTTTGCTCTTTTATTACTTGCCAGAAGAGCTTTTATCATGTGACCTCGCATGGATTTGTGTTTCAGGTGTGTCCAGGTATCGTTTAAAACCCTGCTCCCATGCCTGGCGGCCTCACTGTCAGTGCGGGGCCGGGGAAGATGTAAGGACCCAGCCACAGTCCAGAGCTCCCAGCTCAGCTGCTCTCCATGTGGTGGGAAGGAGGAGATTTTTCTCAGTGTGCTTGGGGCTGGCATGGAAACCCCAAAGCTTTTCTTCTAGCAGGTGAGGACCTGCCAGGCAGCAGATGTGGCTGGGGCCAGGTGCTAGCCAGGGAGCTGTGGCCATGCTGGAGATGGAGATTGTCTCAGCATTAAAAAGAAAGCAGCAGGCACAGAGTTTGGGATGAGGGTGGCTGAGCAGGGAATGAAGGCCGCAGCATGGGAAACAAGCAAGAGGAGTTGGAAGCTAC